>SNQJ01S0059373.1:27821-42683 GCA_010110895.2 Picea sitchensis
TTACCATTTAGAAAAACAAGTGTTGATTACTGTTACGAGGACTATGAAGATGACTTCTGAATAGAAGCTTAGTGTCTCTTGCACAATCAACCTTAGATAGGTTTTTGGGTTATCTCCATAAAAACTATCTCTAAAATCCATATACTTTGGACATGCCTCTAAGTCTTACAAACACCGGATTGATAATAAATGCACTCTAATTTACTTGGGTAGATTTGGAGCTCAACAGTTTCCACCAGTGATGGATCCATTTCATCGGGTCTTTCTCTGATGGCCACAAGCCAAGAAATGTTTCGATCAAGGCGTGATCCCTCATATAATGTGTGTTCTCTTCGACTCTGATGGTGATAACTATGTAACGTGCGGCTTTCAACGCTTGTGCAAGTCATTTCCTTGGTTCCCACATTTGAGCCACTTTCAGATGGGAGGACTCGAGGTCAATATCCATGGTTTTTCCTTTGTTTTATCCATCAAAATAGGTTGAGTCTTTGATATGAAGTGGGATCTCAAAAGGCAGTCATGTTGAACCTTCCCAGCCTTCACCACAATTGCATCTCAGTAGGAGGGGGTTCACACCCCTCCTTCGGGTGCCTGCCTATATTATTTAAGGTTTATTTTTTATTGTTGATTCACTCTAAATCAAAAGGAAGGCTATTTGGAATCTACTCTGTACGCATCATTTTGAAACCCTCACAAGAAAACCTGGTTTGCAGAGTTGTCCAAACTTGTTATATATCATAAAGTGTTTTGGTGGGAAAGATTATGATGAACCTGATATGAATAAAAGGTAATCAAGGTCGAATCTGAGGGATCAACCCCACCTATCACAAACAACAAATCTTGCTGCTACATAGGGCATCGTTGGAGGACTTCAAGGGAAGACATGGAACATGGTTCATGGGACAAGTCTTCCACAATAATGTAGTTGTGGGTGGCTCATGAATTTGGATTATGTGTCATATGTCGAAGACTGTTCTTAGGGACCTAACCTACTTAACCCCTCAAATGGGTAGAATAATATATTTCCATGTAATAAAGGTCAATATTAATAAGGCCTAGCAATAAGGAGGAATAAGTCAAATGTAAGAAGACCTAATAGAAGCTTCTACTAGTAGAAGGATCTTCCTCTAGATTGTTCTTTTGGATAGATAGATTTAGTATAAACAGGAATAGAGGGTATGAGAATTTTTGTCTTGGATATTATGGTAATAGAGCTCTTCTCTACTGGAGGTTTCCCCCTCGAAGAGGCAAGTGAACATTTCTCTCAGTAATCAAAGTGCTCTTTCTAGTGTTATTATGGTATTATTCTGGTATTATTGTGGTATCGTTCTGGTTATATCATTGTTTATATTCCATTTCTATATAATTATTTATGTTATGCATACTGATTTATATATGGAATACTACAAGTGGTATCAAAGAACCTTCAATGGCATAAAATTGTGGGTTCAATTTTTCAAGGTAGAGACGTATTCTGACGTCTTTAAGATACAAAGATATGTCGTTACGCGCATAAAACTGTGGTCGGGGATTCATACATGTAGGAAATACAAGTGGTATTTAAGCACACATTTGTTGGACACCCTTGTAACCCCTGTTGGTACCCCTTCGACTGGTAGTGCATCAGACAACACCTGTATACAGATCAACCTAGATCTCCTAAATCCCTCCATAGATAAACCGATCAGTCGCCTGACTGCTATAGTGCCACTGAGAACAATACTCGAGAAGATACTCTCTAGTACCCGGGTAGTCTAGTAGTATGACTAAGGGCACAGTCTAGGCTCCTTAGTTGGTTCCCTGAGATATTGGGCTTAGTACTACTATTGGACCCCGCACATATATCAAAGAGCTATAGCACAGGAAAAACCCTTGTTTGTAGAACCCTTGAATACCCTAACCCTTGGGAGGGAAACAAAAATAGAACCAACAATATATATTGTCATGCTACGGTGTCTTCTGCATTCTGGTTGCGAAATTACTGCACATTTCTTCCTGTTAAGAATTTGTTCATTTCGTCACTGCAGTATTCTTCAGGCCGGAGTATAACTCCGCAGGAGCACAAAAAAAGAAAAAAAAGAGTATAGTGGTCGCGGCGACACACTTATTTGGGACCTATTACATTGGATTCCCATTTTCTCCCTGATCACAATCATACCCTTTATTTTTAATCCTTTTTGTTTCAGTGGACCCGACCCCTTCCCATTTTCCCTATTTTCCCACCTATTCCATTATATTTCCCTTCATGCACTAATCGTCGTGGTACTTATCACTTCTAAGTCCTTTTTTTGTGGTCCCACCCACCCATTTGTTTTCCTTACTCGCACTTCCCCTCTCCAAATGGCCACCACTCACAACCAAGAACTTCAAGATTCCATCAATCAATCCCATGTCTCCATCAAACATATCACATCTTAGATGGATTCTACCCACTCCCGCATTAACAAATTAGAGCATAAATTTAACAACATGGAAGCCAACCTCACAACCCAATGTACCTGCCTCCAGTCTATTGTCAATCTATTGTTGAACCGCCCTACGGGTCCTTCCTCATCAGAGCAACCTGATGTTATTGATTCCTCTCAGTCTCTTCAATTTCAATCCAACTCCTTTCATCGTGAACCCCGTCTTCCCCGCTTAGAGGTCAATAAATTTGATGGCTCTGATCCAATGAGTTGGGTCACTCAAATGGAGCATTATTTTTCTCTGCATGGTATTACTGACGAGTTGGACAAACTTCGCTATGATTTCCTCTATATATATCCTGAACTCTGGAAATGGTGGCAATGGCGAAAATATTCACGTCATGGGTATATTTCCTGGACCCAATTTGTTGTTGAGTTCTATGCTCGCTTTGATACTGATACCCACTATCTCGGTCGTTTGACCAAGTTGAAACAGTTAGGCACAGTGGAAGACTTCATCACTTCTTTTGACCATTTGGCCTTTCGAACATGATCCAGGTGGATATCAGTGGCCACCCACCTTTTCCAACTGGCTCAAAACAATTTTCTGGCAATTTTGGTAATTTACTATTTTTAACAGTTTTTCGGGTGCTGAAACTTCCGGAGCCATTTTGAGGCCCTAAACGACATTTTTGGGAAAAATAGGGAGCAACATCAAACTTCCCTCGATGTTTCCCCCAAAATGAATCTCCTCGATGATACCTTTCCAACATGTTATCATGCACCTAAAATGGAGATCGTATGCAAACATTACGACCCCGAGAAGTTGATGTACTAACTTACCCAAACGGGGCCCACATGACTTTTGGCACTTCATCTCCTAGGGTTAGGTTTTTGGATGTCTAGGGTTTTTGGCATTCTTGTTTATTGTGTAAAGGACTTCAGAGCCTCATTGTAATCATCTTCTTTTGAATGAGCGCAGTCGTCACATCTCTTCTCAGAGATAAGCCACCACCATTCCAACAATCTTGTTTTCCGCTGCATTTTACAATTTCAACTTATTTCCTTATTGAATAGAAAACCAGTTTTACTGTATCTCTGTTATTTTGTGTTAAGAACCTGTTAATAATCTGTAGTCACTTCGTTATTCTCATAAAATATGGATCAGTGGTATCAGAGCAATCTACTCCTTGTTGTCTTAATACATGTCCCCAACGAGGTCGGAGTACAGAGAGTTGGGTCTCGAGCTTGTTTCTCTTGAGGAAAAAAGATCTCGCACACCCAATAGACCTCTCATGTCAGGAGAAAATAAAGATGACGGGATAGGAGATCCTTTCAAAAATTTGCTTGATAAATCCCTCACACAACAGAGGAATGATATGATGGATAGTTTAACGCAAATCCTTCGACAACTACCAACATGTGACGCATATTCTGCGATCAGAGGCACCGCCCCCTTGAAGGTACATATAAACTTCAATATTCCTATAATTGAAGGTCAGATAGATGTAGATGTTGTAGACAAGTGGTTGAATCTACTAGAAGGGTATTTTTCTGTCCATACCTTTTTGAATAGAGAAAAT
Organism: Picea sitchensis; assembly: GCA_010110895.2. Classification (NCBI taxonomy): domain Eukaryota; kingdom Viridiplantae; phylum Streptophyta; class Pinopsida; order Pinales; family Pinaceae; genus Picea; species Picea sitchensis. The sequence goes on from SNQJ01S0059373.1 coordinate 31,810, forward strand.
ATTAATTTTGCGCTCCTCAATGTCATTCCCCATGTCAAAGATTGGTGGGAAACTTTTTGTGAGCAAAAGGAAACAGAGGAACCCTCATTATTTACAGTCATGACCACCTGGGAATCCTTCAGGGATGGTATTAAGGAATAATACTACCTTGTCGGAAGTTATGACGACTTGTATACCAAATGGACCACACTACGACAAGAAAGAGACCAAGCAGTGCCAGATTTCACAAATATCTTCCATACCTTGCGCACCAAGATGGGTATCAAAGATTCAGAGCGACATCTGGTGCTCAAGTATCGCGGTGCTCTGCATAGATACATCCAAATCGAAATGGAATTTCTAGACATATCATCCTTGGGCACAACTTACCGATATGCTGTCAAAATCGAGCAGAAGCTCAAACAAAAGACGCAACAATTTGGGCCTGGGAACTCCTCACAAAAAAAGCCAGGAAAGGGTGGCCCCAACCCATAGAACAAAGGACAGAGAAAAGATGGAAAGTATCGGTAAAAATAGTCCAAGACGCAAGAAAAAGACACCAGAAAGACAAATAAAGACACCGAGAAGTGGTGTGACTTCCATAAGAGCCCTTGGCATAACATTGTTGGTTGTCGTTCAAAGCAGTCGCTGGTGGCCAAAGTGAAAGCCTCTGAATAAGATGCAGGTTCTGACTCTAAGTCAAAACCAGAAAGGGGAAGACGGATCATTGACACATAACCCAATGCCACCATTGCTACCACCAAGCTCCATCCTAGTGAACTAGATGAGATAGAAGAAGGAGAGCACCTTTTCCATTCACAGATGTGGGTAAAAGACACCCCGCTACACTTCATCATTGATAGCAGTAGCCAAATGAACCTCATCTCAGTAGAGGTTGTCAAGCGATTGGCCCTGATGACAATGCCGCACCCACAACCCTACACCATTGGATGGCTCTGACAAGGAATCGATCTCTGCGTCATCCAACAGTGTTGACTATCGTACGACATCATGCCCTTCAAAGACGAGGTATTGTGTGATGTTGCTCCTCTCGAAGTTTGTGATGTTATTTTGGGCCAACCTTATTTATGGAAATGTCATGTTGTATATGAGTCTAGGACTCGTAGTGTTATTATTACTTTGAACGGGAAATTGTATAGGATACCCAAGGCAGTCCCACCTAGTGTTATTTCCTTGATTTCTGCTAAGCAATGCAGGAAGATCATCTCTCAGACAGGGAAGTTTGAATTCTTCTTGATTCACTCTCAGAATGAGTGAAAGATCACAGCCACATCCAGATTCTCTGTGGTTGACCTCTCCACACAGCAGAAGCAAGTAGATAAGGTCATGGAAGAATACTCGGATATCTTCTCCTCACCTACCAGGGTACCTTTTCACTACCGGGTCAAACACCCCATCGATCTCACCCCCAACGCACCGCTTCCCAATGGGTCAGTCTATCATCGCTCTCTGTTAGAGAATGAGGAGATTAAGTAATAGATCCAAGAACTGCTCCACAAGGGGCACATCCATCCCAGCTCATCATCTTGCGGGAACCCAATTGTGTTGGTACATAAGAAATATGGAACCTAGAGACTCTGCATTGATTACCGAGCTCTGAATAAAGTCACAGTCAGAAACTGATACCTGATTCACCGAATCGATGACCTCCTTGATCAACTCACGGGGGTCAAATAATTATGTAATATTGATCTGAAGTATGGTTACCACCAGGTCCCGATAGAACAAACATATGTATGGAAGGTCACCTTCAAGTAAAAGGAAGGCCTTTTTGAATGGTTGGTCATGCCCTTTTGTTTGAAAAATGCTCCAACCACTTTCACGAGGATGATGGATGATATCGTGTGACCATTCACCAATACTTTTGTAGTGGTGTATCTGGATGACATTTTCATTTACAACAAGACTTGGGATGGACACTTGTAGCATATTCAACAGGTTTTGCACACCCTACGACAACACAAGCTATACGCCAACTTTAAAAAATGATCCTTCGGCATGGACAGGGTCCATTACCTAGGCTACATCGTTGATCAGCATGGCGTGCATGTGGATCCAACCAAGATCCAAGCCATATGTGACTGACCAGATCCAACCACTCACTGATCTTTGAAGCTTCTTGGGCACTGTTCTAACTATGCTTCAAACTAGACCTGCAACAACCCTTTGAGATTGAGATAGATGCTTCAAACTATGCTATGGGCACTGTTCTAACTCAGCATGGTCACCCCATGGCCTATCATAGTGAGACACTATTAGATGTTCTTCGTAAGTACCCTACTTACGACAAAGAAATGTACTCCATTGTGCAAGCCTGCCGCCAGTGGAGACATTACATTCTTTGGAAGGAGACAATCATCCACACTGATCATAATCCACTGCAATTCATGCAGACACAAGGAAAATTGCCGAATGACCGCCATCAAAAGTGGTCCACATATTTGCAAAAATTCCACCTCAACATCATGTATAAAACATGAAGCACCAACCATGTCTCTAATTGCCTCAGCAAACCGCCAGTCGCGACACTCACCACAATGATATACTCTTGCGGCCATGAGACCTCTGGATGGCCCCAACTCTATGAGATAGACCCGAACTTCTCCACCACCTACCAAATTTTGGGTGCAAATGTAATTGTCGATAATTTCCATCGTTAGGATGGGTTTTTGTGTCATTTGGGCCATATATGTGTTCCATCAAGAGAGAAAGAGAAGTTGATCTGTGAATCCCACTACAGTCGGGTGTCAGGACACTTCGGCGTAAAAAAGACAGTGGCGATGCTACATAAACATTTCTACTACCAATACTTCGACAAGAGGTCAACAAGTATATCATGTCCTGCAATGTCTACACTATTCCCAAAACCGACCACTAAGAAACAAGGCCTATACACCCATCTTCCTACTCCTTACAGGCCATGGGAATCCATCTCAATGGACTACATGTCGAGCCTCCCGTCCACCAAGTGGGCAAATGACTGTGTTTTTATGGTTGTTGATCACTTTTCTAAGATGGCAATTATGGTTTCCTGCAAGAAAAGCATCACAACAAAGACCACTACCAAGATCTTATTTGAATGAGTCTCGGTACATTTTGGAATACCACAAACCATTGTCTCATATTTGGAGATTCGATTTCTCAACACATTTTGGTCGATTCTCTAGTCACTGTTGGACACCAAGCTCACCAAATCCACGGCCTTCCACCCCCAAACACATGGCCAAACTGAGGTTGTAAAGAGAATGATTGTGCATATCCTTCCCATGTATAATTCCAAGCACCCTCGCACATGGGATGAGAGCCTTCCCTATGTCCAACATAGCTACAAATGAGCCATGCATAGCTCAACCGACCAAAACCCCTTTCAGGTGGGGTTGGGATTCCAACCATTGGGTCCCATAGATGTTGCACTTCCCCTTGCAGTCACCTCGACCGACTCATCTCCTGCTCCAAATGAAGCTGACAAAGCCACTAGGTTCATTGAGAATATCCAACACATCCACCAACAGGTTCAGGATATCCTACATAACTCCAATGACAAGTACAAGCAGCTCCATGATCAACATCGGGTGCGACATAAGTTTCAAGTGGGCGACAAAGTTTGGTTGCACCTGCAGAAACAAAGCCTTACAGGACCCCATCAGAAGCTTTGCCCACTCTGTTATGGGTTGTACACCATGACCAAGGCTACGGGGGATAATGATTTTGAGCTCAACATTCCTCCTTTCCTTGGCCTACACCCAGTGTTCAGCGTGGATATCCTTCGCCCTTATTTCCCACCCAGTGTTCAACGCAGATATCCTTCGCCCTTATTTCCCACCATTATTGGACACCTCAAAAGTAGCAAAACAACTGACACACAGATCAAGGGCACTCGACAGAAAGTATCCAGATTTATCGAGTCGTCAAAGCAGGGCAGCTCCTGCACCAAGGCAAGTGGCTCACCCGGGGCCAAATTCAACAAAAATTTCCTAATCTGATGGGGGAACTCAACGCAATGGAGACCATTGATTCCTAAGGAGGGAGGATTGATCCAAGTGGACATCGGTGGCCACCCACCTTTTCCAACTAGCTCAAAATAGTTTTCTAGCATTTTTGGTAATTTACTATTTTTAGCATTTTTTCGGGTCGTGAAACTTCTGGAGCCGTTTTAAGGCCCTAAACGATGTTTTTTGGGAAAATGGGGTGTAACATGGAAGTTCCTTCGATGTTTCCCCCAAAATGAATCTCCTCAACGATACCTTTCCAACGGGCTATCATGCGCCTAAAACGGAGATCGTATGCAAAAGTTACGACCCCGAGAAGTTGATGTACTAACTTACCCGAACGGGGCCCACATGACTTTTGGCACTTCATCTCCTAGGGTTAGGTTTTTGGATGTCTAGGGTTTTTGGAATTCCTATTTATTATAAAAAGGAATTCAAAGCCTCATTGTAATCATCTTCTTTCGAATGAGCGCAATCGTCACATCTCTTCTCAGAGATAAGCCGTCACCATTCCGACAAGCTTGTTTTCTGCTGCATTTTACAATTTCAGCGTATTTCCTTATTGAATAGAAAACCAGTTTTACTATATCTCTGTTATTTTGTGTTAAAAACCTGTTAATAATCTGTAGTCACTTCGTTCTTCTCATAAAATCTGAATCATAACAGAGGGCATGTCAGATGCATTCTTCCATGAATTATTTATCAATGGTATCAAGGATGAAATCTGATCCTAGGTTCTCATGGCCCGCCCTCCAAATTGGCTGGAAGCTACTCAACGTGTTAAATAGGGCCAACAAGTTTTTTTTTCCCAGAACAAAAAACCCCCTTTTTGGGGCACAAGTGTAAGAAACAAAAACTATTTATGGCCATTTCTGAAGATGTTCTTGAAGAGGATGTCACAGTGCCCCTTCTTGAAGAACCCTCCCTTCCTGATTCCACCCGAGATCCTGCTGACCCACCTAAAGTTTACCCACTTATTTCCTTGCATGCCCTCACTGGCTTCTTGGCCTCACAAATGCTCAAGCTCATTGGCTACATTAAGCACATGAACGTCATCATCCTTGTTGACAGTGGTAGCACCCACAATTGTATTCATTATCTCATTTCCCAAGAAACCAATTACTATATGTGTATTGTCAATAATTTTCGAATCATGATAGCCAATGGTGGGTCCATGAAATGTGGTGGTCGTTTTGAAAATGTTCGTCTTCAAATTGGACATTACCAATTGAAATCTCATATGTTTTCCATTTGGCATTAACACGGGAGGTTTTGACATTGTGCTAGGTGTTGAATGGTTACACACTTTGGGTCACATTCTTATGGATTTTAAGGAATTGACCATGCAATTCCAATAGGAAGGACAAAGTTATAAATTCCAAGGTCTCATGGTTGGTTCTCCTGAGATCATTAGTTCCCATAATATGGAAAATCTCCTCAAGAAAGGCCACTCTACTATCATTTCTCAACTCCATTCTATTCAAGCCGTTGATACACCCTATGTTCATCCTGATCTCCAAGCTAACCTTTCCACACATAAAGTTGTTTTTTCCACCCCTTAGGGACTTCCTCCTTCCCGTGGTGTTCATGATCATTCCACTCCCCTTGTTCCTGGAATTATTCCTCCCAATGTTCTCCCTTATCATCACCCCTTTTCCCAAAAGAATGAAATTGAGAAAATAGTGTAGGAATTGCTCCAAGTGGGTGTTTTTTGCCCCAGCACAAGCCCTTATTCTTCCCCCGTGGTCATGGTACTTAATAAAGAAGGTACTTGACACATGTGTCCTGACTTGTGTGCCCTCAATAATCTCACCATCAAGGACAAGTTCCCCATTCCTATCATTGATGATCTCTTGGATGAGCTGATTGGTGCTCAGTAGTTCACTAAACTTGATATATGTTCTGGCTACCACCAGATACGTATGCAAGAAGATGACATACCTAAGTCTTCCTTTCGAACTCATGAGGGTCACTATGAGTTTTTGGTCATGCCCTTTGGCCTGTGTAATGCCCCCTCCACCTTCCAAAGCCTCATGAATCATGTCTTCCATCCTTTTCTCCATCATTTTGTCTTAGCTTTCTTTGATGATATTCTCATCTATAGTAAAGCTTGGAAATCTCATCTTTACCATGTGGATCAAATTCCCCATCTACTCTCGCAACGCCAACTTTTCCTCAAATGCTCTAAATGTGCCTTTGGAGCCTCGGAATTAGAGTACTTGGATCATATTGATGGAAAGGCTAATGTCCGGGTGGATCCTAAAAATATTGAAGAAATTCAGGATTGGACTCGCCCCAAGACTATCAAAAGATTTCGTGGTTGTTTGGGTTTAACCGGCTATTATCACAAGTTTGTTCAGAATTATGGGAATATTGTGGCCCCTCTCACTGCTCTCCTTAAAAATAATTATTTCACTTTGACTCTCGTAGCGGATTAGGATTTTCAATCTTTGAAGGCAACTAAATGCACTACTCAGGTCTTGGCCCTTCCTGCTTTCACAAAAACCATTTTCCTTGAATGTGATGGCTCAGGCAAAGGAATTGGAGTTGTCCTTATGAAAAAAGGTAGACCTTTGTTATTTACTAGAAAACAATTGTCCGAGCATTGTTTGGGCCAATCAATCTGTGAAAAGGAAATGTTGGCTATTTTGCATGTAGTGGATCTCTGGCGCCCTTATCTCCTGGGGCAGTGCTTCCAAATTAAGATAGATCATCAAAGCCTCAAGTATTTTCTGGAGCAACGACCTTCCTCCCCAGAGAAACAAAAATGGGTAACTAAGCTCTTTGGTTATGATTATGAGATCATTTGCAAGAAAGGCAAAGAAAATGTGGTTGTTGACGCTCTTTCTCAAAAATATGAAGATGAAGGGTCCCTTTTTCTCTCTTCTTCATTGTACCAGATTGGCTCCAAGATGTGCACCAAGAATTGCTACATTATCCTAAAATATCGCATATGATCCAACAATTGAAAGCCAACTCTCCATCTTCCCTAGGGTATGCTTGGCACAATGATGAACTTCGCTATAAAGGTCGTTTGTATTTAAGTAAGCAGTCACAACTTAAATCCATGGTGATTTCTGAGCTTCATGCTACTCCCACAGCTGGGCATTCAGGGTTTAACAAAATCTGTGATCGGGTCAAACGTTCTTTTTCTGGGATAGTATGAAAAAGAACATTCGCACTTTTGTAGGATAATGTAATGTTTGTCAATGCAACAAAGGAGAAAACATCAAACCTCATGTTACACTCCAGCCACTTTCGATTCCACCTGTTATTTGAAGGGACATATCTATGGATTTTATTGTGGGATTACCTAAATCAAGAAACAAGTTCGTCATCATGGTGGTTATGGATCGTCTTTCCAAGTATGCTCATTTCTGTGCTCTTCAACACCCATTTACCGCATCAACTGTGGCTCATATTTTCACGGATCATATCTTCAAGCTTCATGGCATGCATCATTAGACTATTGTCTCTAATCGAGATCCAACTTTCACCAGCAATTTTTGGCAAGAATTGTTCAGACTCCAGAGAACCCAATTGCATCTCAGCACCGCCTATCATCCCTAGAATGATGGTCAAACTGAAGTCGTCAATAAGTGCTTGGAGACTTATTTAAGGTGATTTTCCTCTGAAAGGAAAAATCAATGGGCTCAATGGTTACCATTGGTTGAATGGTGGTCCAACACTTCTTACCATGCAACTACTCGCATGACTCCTTTTGAAGCAGTATATGGCCAAAAACCACCTTCAGTTCTCTCCTACATGTCAGGTCTATCGAAGTTCTAGGGAGTTGACCAATCACTTACAGTTCGCGAGGCTATTCTCCGTACCCTCAAAGAGAATTTGGTAATGGCTCAGAATCGCATGAAGCAACATGCCGATCAAGGTCGCTCAGAACGACAATTTGTTGAAGGAGACCAGGTATTTCTTCGACTGCAACCTTATAAGCAAACTTCACTTAAGGCTGAAGATTGTCAGAAACTAGCACCCAAATTTTATGGTCCTTATACATTTCTCAAGCATGTTGGACATGTGTCATATCAATTAACTTTACCCAATCATTCTAAGCTCCATCATGTTTTCCATGTCTCTTTCTTAAAGAAGGTGATTGGAAATAAGTACCAAACTCAAACCAACCTTCCTGAGTTGGATGAAGAAGGATCCATCTGGTTGCAGCCACAAGTAGTTTTGGACCAACGAGAGTGTTGTCTTCTTCAACATACAATCAAGAAAATGTTAGTTCAGTGGAAAGATACAACTCCAACATATGCCACCTGGGAGCCCGCTAACATTCTGCAACAATTTCCTCATTTCAAGCCTTGAGGACAAGGTTGATTCTAAGGGGGAGGGCATGTTAGGGACCTAACCTACCTAACCTCTCAAGTGGGTAGAATAATATATTTCCATGTAATAAAGTTCAATATTAATAAGGCCTAACAATAAGGAGGAATACGTCAAGTGTAATAAGACCTAATAGAAGCTTCTGCTTCTAGAAGGATCTTCCTCTCGATTGTTCTTTTGGATAGATAAATTTTGTATAAATAGGAATAGAGGGTATCAAAAGTTTTTTCTTGGATATTATGGTAATAGAGATTTTCTTTGCTGGAGGTTCCCCCCTCGAAGAGGCAAGTGAACATTTCTCTCAATAATCAAAGTTCTCTTTCTAGTGTTATTCTGGTATTATTCTGGTATTATTGTGGTATCGTTCTAGTTATATCATTGTTTCTCTGCATTTTCTAGCTAATTATTTTTGTCCTGCATATTGATTTATATCTGGAATACTACAATCACCCTTCAGGGGGTAAATAAATGTGTCAAAGTATGGCTTCTCAATATGAAGAGGGCAACTAGGTTGGGAAGAGGAAGAAGACATGTTTGGAAGGAGCAGTCTCGATATTGCTATAGTTTTGTTCTCATGTCTGAAGGGAAACCATCTGTTCACACATGAACACTATCACATTCAAGAATGACCCCTCATACCAAGGGGTACTTTCCATGCCCCATTGAGAAGGTCCATGATTTCTTGCAACCATTTGTTAAGGTTGAGGGGGAAAATTTTGGGTTAAGACCATATTTAATTTGCAATTCACAAAATGATTGTATTAAAAAATAATAATTATCTTTAATAAACAAAATTATGTAACAAACAAGTATAATTTTAAAGATAAAAATTTATATTGAAATGTAGAAAATTAGGCTAATCTTACTAGTCATTAATAAAGCCTCACTCCCCTCTTCCACCTTACAAAAAAACACGTGCATGAACCTTGAACTCATGCACCTTACCAATGCATACAGTCAAAACCTTTAACCTTTGACCTCATATACCAACCAATTTTACATGCACCGATCGGTCGAGTTCCTTTGATGAGTCCTGTTATCGCACAGTTTGTAGGATAGGCTTATCAGCTTGGAAGTAAGGCTTAAAATGGTGTAACAGGAGCTTCCCCACCCACTGTCACCTCGATGGGGAGCTCTTTCTATTCAGGGTGGCTAATCCCAAGGGAGACGTCCCTAGTAATCTGGGGTTCTGAAGGAAAAGGATCAAGGGTTTAAGGCTCAAAGGTTAAGGTAAGCTTTCCCTTCACAGATTACTGCCAAAAGGATAGTCAAAGAAGAGATATTTCACTGAAAGAGCACCTGTTTACGAGACAAGGAAAATGAAACTAAAATGTGCATACAGTGATTAGTACTTCAAAATATTAATGACTATCTTTAACACATGTATGAGCAAGTGATAAAATGTAATTATTGACGAAGTCAATGATTGCTAAACAAAGACAATAGCTCGTAATACTTCTTCCTCAATAAATACAAGTGATGGAGTATTCAATGTATAAAATCAAATCTATGAATTATCACAATTCAATGAATATCCTCATATAAATATTGTTGCTGCATCACTATGCAATTTCAAAGGTGACGTCAGCCCTAGTCTATGCTAGTTTTGGTAGACAATGAGAAGAACATTTTTGATAATCAAGCCTATGAAGATGATCAACAACTCAAAGCCTATCAAAAGGGTGACAATACCATAACATTTTAAGCCAAACAAGAGTTCAAACAGGTATGACGTCACCTTAGGGTTAGGGTTAGGTTAGTTAGACAACAAAGTGAACGTTTTGCTTTCTGAGCCAATGAAATCACTCAACACTTATATGTCTATCAATGGATGAGTCAGCCGCACGTTTTAGACCAAACAAAAGTTCAAATAGGGCAAGACGTCATCAACAATTAGGGTTAGTAAAGTCGCTAGGGTTAGTTAGGGTTTCAATTTAAGAGTTTGAAAAAGGTTGTTTCTAACACAAAGATCTCAACGTTTTAGGTTTAGACTAGTGTCTTGGGTTAAATGGAGTCAAAGAGAGAGACTAATGGCTTGGAAAGATCTAAACCTAAGGACGGGAAGGTTAGGTTTAATGGTGCTGCAATGGCAGAGCCCCCAAATCAAAACCCTAAGGGGAGGAGGCTCATTCCGGTGTAGCTAAAGCTAGGCCTCATGCTCCTCCCTCTTTCCTTAAGACTCTTTGGCAAAAACGGCTAGCTATAAAACATAAATATATGGCTGAAAAGTGTTTCTTGGGGACAAGGCTTTTCAAACCCTAAGAGACAAAACCCTAGATGTAAACTAAATTAGGCCTAGGATGTCTTCTTTCTTCAGTTTATGTTTCAAACTAACTCAAGAAAAAGATGAACTAGTGTAGCTATGGCTAGGCTAGGTTCTTCTTAATCAAATGGCTAATCAAGCTTTTATCATCGGGACATGAAGCAAGGACCTACTTGTGTGCTTGCTCCCTAGGGTTTCAATGATTAAGCAAAATAGTAACAATGTAACCATAAAAGTAAGATATTCTACCTACAACCATTCAATCAAGAAGTTTTGCA
>SNQJ01S0059374.1:20573-42151 GCA_010110895.2 Picea sitchensis
TTTTTTTTATGAGTAATGGAGAATTCACATTGTAGAATCTCCTTCAATATTTTTGTTGTTATCTCTATGAACCATTTTGTCAAGAAAACATCTAAGTCGTTGACTTGAAGGACTTGTTGATTTCCCAATCCATCATTTTTCCTCATAATAGATATAAGTCAGGAGACCAAAATTGTTTTAAAATTTAGTAACTGAACCTTCATCATTGAAGTAAGAAAAGAAAGGTGTCAATTTTTTTTGTATATTTGGATAATTTAGCCAAGAAAAGGAAACTTTCTAGGTTGGGAGGCCAGTGAGTCTCCAAACCTAGTGACTAAACCTTCTTGAGCCTTAAGGTATACGATTTACCCCTCAAAAGAAAAATCACTTATTTAGTGAGGTTACTCGTTGTCTAAACCAACTGATTAGGTTATTGACCCTTGCACTCAACAAAATTCCTCCTTGGGGTAAATCACTCAGTTGTCCTTATGACCTCTCTTGGGCCTTGTGCACTAGTTGGGGTATTTTCTAGGTTGACGAGCCTCCCTTGGGTCTTTTCTTTACTCAATGTGTTTTTCGAGTCTAATCATATCCAAAGTGATACCCACAAGTAGTTAAGCATTTTACCCATTTCCAGAGTGATGCACACTACCTAAAGCCACAACTAGAGTATCACCACCTATATATAAAATCAATTTATATTCCATTGGGGTTTACAAAGTTTTCAAGTTTTAATGGTTTTCTATAGTTGGTTGTTGAAAACAAGATTATGAAATCCTATGGAAATGCATTTTCATCTCTAGATTGAGGATGTCACTTTTCTTGGTTTTCAAAGCTATCCATCAACCAAAAAAATAAATTTCTCATGTCATCGTTATTAGAGATATGCAAAGTAAAAAAGAAATTGATCTCGTATAAAACTAAGAGGATATCTGGTATACCTTACAAAGTATAAATCCAAGACCATCTAATAAACTAATCCTAGAAGTTAAAAGATTGGTGAAATTACAATGAATAGAGGTACTCACCATTCTTGGTGCCCTCACAGTCTATCTCCATGCCCTTGCACTCTATCTTTGTTCCCTTATAGTGTATATACCCTTCATTCCCTCGAATCATTGCCCTCGAATCCTCGAATCAGTGCCCTCGAATCCTCGACTCAGTGCCCTCCATGTGCCCTCACAGTCACAATCTTATGTATCCCCTCCGTGTGCCCTCACAGACTATCTCCTCCCCGACAGTGTATCTCACAGACAATGAGAAAACCAGCAAGGGTGCAAACCTGAGGTTGGTGTGCCCTCTTGTTTTCTTCAGAAAACTTGGATAAAATGGATTTGCTCCTGATAGATTAGTTAGTTAATGGATTAATATTTCTCTCAGGTGTGCAAGAATGTCAAACAGAGCAGCCATGATGCAACCATGAAGAAAGGCGCACTGGCTAACCCTGAAAACGCCCCCAAAATGAAAAATGCAGCAAAAAAATGTGAAGTAAACTCAGACAACAAAACCATGTGAGCGAATCACTTGAGGAAAAGAGAAGAAGGTTTTATTTTAGTCTTGGTTCACCTTATATACCCAGGGAACCATTTATTTACATATGAATTTTTAAATAACATAAAAAACGTGAAGTGGGTCGAGCCTAATTGGTTGAAGTGTGTGCCCCAGGTGGTGGGCATTCACTTAGGTGGCCTCCTTGGCCCAGGTTCGCTTTGGAGCTTCATGCTTCAAGTGTTCCATCAAGTCTAAACAAAGAGAAATCACGAACGCCGAAATGCCGAAGTACTTAAGGATAATTTAAGGTTTAAAACATAATAAAGTAAAACATAAAAATGAGTAATAGGAGAGTAACTTCTTCGTGAATTTGACCTTCGGGAGATTTATACCCTAATTGTGTCCAAAATTCACGAACGCCGAAGTATTAATGATATGTATGATTGGATAAAGTTAATGATTTGAATTGCGATTAGCATTTTTTATTCAAAGAAGAGCTTATAGTTTTCTCTTGTTACAGGCAAGCTAATTTTTTGCGCCACGAAAAGTTACAGGGAAGATCGACCTCAGAATCTAGTGGAACGATAAATCAGTTTGAAAGATTGATAAACTAAGAAAAGGACCAAATATAGAAGGGAAGGGGATAAATAGAAATAAAAGGAAGCACAAAATCTCCGGAGTGTTAAGTCTCTGAAGTACAGGATCTCCTGCTGCATGTCCTTTTGATTTCAACGATGAAGATTTACTTTGGAACTCTGGGCTTCGGGATTTCTCGCTTCACACATCCATTTTTCTTCCGAAGTGGTTATCCCCGAAGTGGAGGATCATCTGCCATGTGTCCTCTTGATTTAAATGGTGAAGATTTACTTTGTAACTCCAGGCTTGAGGAGTTCTCGCTTCACACATCCAACTTTCTTCCAAAGTGGTTATCCCCGAAGTGGAGGATCTCCTTCCACGTGTGCTCTTAGTTTCAACGATGAAGATTTACTTTGGAACTCCAGGCTTCAGGTGTTCTGAGGTGCAAATATTTTAAGTGCTAAGTATCTGAAGTACATGATATCTTGCCATGTGTCGACTTCAATCAATGGTCCAGATGGGATTTGGGTTTTTGGGAGTTCTTTACTCAACACTTCTTGCCTCCCCCTGGAGTACGAAATAGTTGAATACGAGGATCGTCTGACATGTGTCCTATGCTCAGATCGACAGACAATAATTACAAGAAATTCACTCTATCTTCTCTACATATGACCAAGAGTTGTGACATCGGCTTAACTTTGGGCGCTTATCTGACTTTGCGAAGATCGACATTCAGATTTTAATGGATCATGGAGATCAACAGGTGAGAGCGATTGCGGGGGGCGAAGTTGCATGGGGTTTAATTTTAAAGGGCAGTCCTGCAATTTAAACCAAGATTTTCTTTTGGGGGTATGTGGCATCACTAGGTGCATTGTGGGATGAAAAAAGGGTTACTTCAAACCACCCCCTCACACCCCTGCAAAATAGAGAAACGTAAAGGGACGCTGGAGCAACACCTGTCATCCACATCATGTTCCTCGTTCACCCTCCAGCCTATCAAACCTTCCACATCAATTACCTCATTTACCTCACCACCTACACTTGTCCCCACGTCAATCTATTCGTGAGAAGTTACTCTTTCTCGTAACTGTTAGCCATCACATGACGATCCAACGCTGAGCTACCTGTCACATTATCACTCCCCCTCATATTTTCAAATGATATTATTTTTCCACTAAACACATCCGAAGAACAGATAACAATGGAATCAAATGATGAGGACAGTAAACAAATGATTATAGTGGACTCAATGGACATGTGTGACCAATTGAAAGAACAAAGGAAAATGAGTGCGTCTGCGATAAGATGAAGAGACATATGAAAACGCCAAATCAAACAACATTTGTCTGCTATCATTTCATTCAAACTACATTCTATTTTTAGGAGATATTGTATGAAGTCCAACGGTTTTGAGTTGTGATGTTTTTTGTATAAATAGATAGATTTGAGATCTATCTGGGGCTTCAAGACCAACGTGGGCTGCTTCTTGTTGGATGTAATAGGGAAAACTCTCCTTTTTGAGTATTAATACAAGTGCAGACATAGATTCTAATTTTCGTTCAGTTTGAGTTGTGTGTTTCTCATGTACTTCCATACCTATGAATTTCCTTATGCAATTTCTTGATAAGTGATTGATTACAATTTAGTATCACAACTAATGTAATCATATTATATCAACAATTCATCAAGTAAGTTGTTTTTCCTCTGTATTTACTATAAGTAAAGCACAAACTGCAAGCTATTTGAATTACTGCATTTCATATCTTGTTCAAGGGTGCACTCTCTACTTTTATTTCACTGCAAACAAGGTGAGATTCATCTGCAATTGATGCCTCGATTTGTTTAACAATTTTGTAAGTTTCATTCACTCCATTTGATATTAAAATTGTGACTCAGACAATGAAATACAACCTCAGTCCTATCCTATTATTAATTTCATTTAAGGATAATTTCTCGTAAAACTAAAGGTATTAAAATAACTCTTTAAAACATTCTCTTTAAAAATTCATGATGCCTGCCAGTATTATTTGAGCCTTAGAATCAATCTCAGGAACGAAAAAATACATAATACACCAGAATTTACGTGGAAAATCAAATGGGAGAAAACCACATAATGATTTCTTATATATTAAGGAATACATTCATTGGAAGAACCAACTTCTCAATAATCCAGCTACAATTGGAAGGAGGCTACGACCCCCTATTTACAGGTTCCAACCTGAAGGAAGATGCAACTCCCTGAATTATCCGACTCCAACCAGAAGGAGGCTACAACACCCTGATTCTCAGGCTCCAACCTAAAGGAATCTCCAACTCCCTGATTCTCTGTCTCCAACAAGAAGGAGGATACAACCCCATGATTCTCAGGATCCAACCTGAAGAAAGCTCCAACTCCTTAAGTTCTCTGGAACCAATCAGAAGGAGGCTACAACCCCCTTTCCTTGCCCCTCCTTCCACCCTGAAATATAAGTGTAGACCAATTGTCACTACCACAATCACTACCACTTTCACTTCCACTATCACATCAACCTATAACTTGTCAACTTGTCACTGCCACTATATCCAACCTGCCACTGTCATTGATACTCAACCAGATCCTCTCACATGGATCATTTGTAAGGGAAAAATCTCAACTAGATGTCCAATATCACCAACACATGCCTCTACCAAGCATGTAACAAGATCACCAACATACCATCACAAGATATGTGTCTCAACCATGTACCAAATCATGTACCTGTTGAAATTTTAATCTTTCAAGACCGAAATGGCAACCTCACGAGGATATGAATCCCCCTACATTTTCAAATAGGTGGTACTCCTATTTAGATTATTATTTTCTTTAAATATGTTAGGTCCAAAATAATATAGGACTCTTTCAAATGACTAAATCCAACTCTTTATGGCTCAATAAAAGTAAAAAATACTGAAAAATGCAAATTTATATAAGGATAATTCCATAGAAGTGGATTAGGAACCTCAAACACCACACAATATATAAATTAATAAAATCCTCACATCCATCAAAGTTTAATAAATATTCTGATCACATTCAAAATAAAAGAAATGGTCCAATGGCTCAAGAGAAATTTGAAAGAGTACTATTTATTAAGCTAATTTTTTTTTGATAGATCGACTTGAAATATTCTATACTCAAAACTCAGAGTTATAAAATACAATAAAAATCGATCCTGGCTTAGTTCTCTGGTATTTCTAAAAAATGATAATGTATGTTACAATACTTGAAATTCAAAGGTGTTTGTCCATTAATGGAATGGGATTGGGGCTCCCGTGGACCATACAAATATTTACAAGAAATATGATGAAGAGAAGAACACAAATTTGAGCACGAGCAACATGATCTGGAAAGAAAACAAGGAGGAAGTTATCATAATTAGGTTATACTTTTCCAATGAAGGAATAAATATAATTGTATGAAATAAGGTACGTAATCTGTATAGACTTACTGTGATGGAGTCTCTCTCCTTCATTTGATTTTTGATGATCCTTTTATATCTTTGCATTTTGCGGTTATGTGGCTAGTTGTAACCGCTTTCGTTGGAAACTCAACAATTTTAGTTATAACATTGTTTAACCATTCTTGAATATATTCCCTTAATGGGGAAAACATGCTTCTTTCTTTACTTTGACACTTAACAATTAACTCTCAATTTACCTATGGTCAATAGATGAATTTTGCAATATAGTCTCAATGTCCTGATTTTTATTTGTATACTCAACAATCCAATTATCAATGTCATCATAAGTATAATCAACCATACTATCAAACTTTCCGGCCAATGATTTATTCAAATTTTCAACTTGCTCTTCAAATTTCTCTTTGTTCATGATCATTGAATTTGAGATTACGTTTGGATATCAAACCTCAATAGTGGAACCCACGACATATAAACCAATAATCTTTGAGTATGCCTATGATAGTTATTTTAATTGATTTAACAACCCCTTTAATGTATTGATTCTTTCAATCCAACATGACTTTAATTATTTTATATGGCTATGGGAGGAAAAATATTCTTGTTTTCTTCTATGGTTTGTCATTGCCAAGACTTTCAGTACAAACATAGAGACCCCATCTGTGAAGAATCCTTCATCATTCTTCAAATCTGCATTCAAATATTTTTTAGTGTTTTAGATTCTAAGCTCGAGAATAGAAATGTTTTTCTCCAAATACCATAAATCTAAAATGAGAGACATTCTTTTCTTTATATTATTTTCAACAAAGTGTCTAGTAGCATTGATTAAGCTTGAAATTCCTTTTACTCTCATATTTGATTCTGGAGCTCCTTGAAAAGTTCTGTCAGGTTGTAACATGGAGATTGGGTTAGCCAATATAGGTGGAGGCATGAGGGTTGCTTCCATGATCCAGGTATAAATCGATGGACACCCGCCTATTCCACTAGCTCAAAACACGGGTTTCCACCTTGGTAGTTTTTCTATGGTTTTTCGGGTCCTGAACTTCTGGGGCCGTTTTGATGCCCTAAACGATGTTTTTTGGGCACGACAACATCCAGACCATAGCTGAAGGAATCATCTATGATGAACGGAATATTTATTCCTCAGTTATACCTTTCAAATGAGCTATTGTGCACCCTAAATGAAGATCATATGAAAACGTTACACCCTTGGGAAGTAGGTGTACCAACTACACCCATCGAGGCCCAAATGACTTTTGACATTTCATCTTCTGGGGTTAGGGTTTTGGATTTTCTTCATGTTAAAAAGGCCTATAGATCCTCATTGTAAACATCATCATCTTCTTGTGAATGAGCGTAGTTGTCATATCTCTTCTCAGAGATAAGCCACCACCATTCTAGCAAGCTTGTTTCAATCTGCATTTTATAGTTTCAACATATTTCCTTATTGAATGGAAGACAAGTTTTTACTATATATCTTTTAATGTTCATTGTATCTATGTGTTTATAATATAGATCTATATTCATTTCATTATTCTCATAAAATCCAAATTAGTGGTATTAGAGTAGGCTACTCCTTTTTGTTTCTTGTGGATGTCCCCGATGTTATAACCCTAATTTGCACCAGATATGCTTACCTGGCATTAGGCCATCTCATTTTACATCTTTTTCCAAGCCACTATTGAACAAATCTTCTTAAAAACACCCTTTTTGAAGGCACACACGCCCTGCTCCACTACTACACGTGTGTATATGCTAGCTGACCCACTACAACCCACGTATACCTACAAAATCACGAAAAATGGAAAGTTGCAGACGAAACTCATAGTTTTAGGTAAGTTACCTAAACCGTTTGACCACCCATAGCCGATAACTCGACCAAATACCTAGCCCTTTCTAGCCTATAAAAGAAGGGGTAGGGGTCCCATTTGAAAGGAGGAAAATAATTGTAAAGAAACTCTACCCGATTTCACATTCCCTTTGTCCCAACCTTTTCCAACTAGTGTGTGAAGAGACGCATATACAAAAGTAGTTGGAGCATAGTTGAAGAGGAGCCTAGGACCAGATTCAAGGAGCAGTCGTCGATCTCACTATTGTAATTTACTCTTGTGAGATTAATAAAAATAAGTACTTTTCCCATCCCGCCATATGAGGTTTTCAATGTTTAAATTTGATTATATTTTGATGGAATATCTAACCCATTAGTTCATAGATCATATGCATGTGGAGTTCTTTATGGATATAGGTCAGCGTTGGGAGGAGATTTGCAGTCAAGGAGCGACCAAACATTAAAGGATCGACATCAAACATGAAAACTAAGGTACATTAACTTGATCTTTTTAACCTTGTATTTGCATATGAATAATGGGGTTTATGATTGGGATGTTGGTAAGAAGTAGGAGACTTTAGGTCATTTCCTGCATGCATTATAGAACCCTTAATGCTAGTCCATAGGGGGATTTCCCACCCACAAAAGAATTGGCGACCGTACTGGGGAGATCTCTAGGGTTTTTGGGGCTACTTTTTGGGTTTTTTAAATTGGTTTTATCACCTTTTTTCTGAGTTTCTGCAAGAGTCTGAGCTAGTAGAGATTTTGGTCTTCCATATGAATACTCCCTGCCTTCTTCGCTTGATTGTTTTTTCGTTTCTGGTAAGATATAGAGGCATACATGGTATGTAGAATGCCTGTACATGTATACACGCGCCCTGACTTCACACAGTCCGCGTACATACGCTGGCTGCTGAAGGATCAGTAGCGTGTCTGAGTCCAGTTTTTTTTTTTTAAAGAGAGGCAGTCATAGTCTTCCCTGTCAGAAGTGATCCTTCTCAGGGGTTTTCTGGATCTAGTTCTAGTCTTTGTTGTTGCAGTCTGTAGCCTAGGTATAATTTAGATTAGATTTTTTCTTGCATCTTTTTCTGTCAAAGTAAGTTTTTGTGTCTTCAAGGGATTCTGGTTCTCAGTACCAGTGCTCCTTGTCAGTGCTTGATTTCTTGTTTTCATTTTTTTGAGGATTTGAAGAGGTGCACGCGACATGTAGTGGGCCTGCATGCATGCACACCCACCCTGAATTTTCACAGCTCACATACATATGGTGGTTGTTGAACTGTCAGTAGCATACCTGTTGAGAATTTTTTTTTAGAAGAGGCAGTCATCCTCTTCCCTGTCAAGAGTCATACCTCTCAGGGATTTTATTGATATAGTCTGGGTCTCTGTCATAGCAGTCTGTAGCTTAGGTTTGATTACAACATAGCTTTCCTTTTCATTAAAAGTTTTTTCCTCTATTTTTCTATAATAGGGTTTTTAGACAAGTGTGAGAGTCTGCTTCAATCATCTTGTGTGTTATTGTCAGTAACTCTTTGCGATCTATGCTTAGGCTAGAAGTCTTTTATTGGTATTTACTTGTCATCATTTTCCCCTTTTTTTTTCTTAAGCATTAAACAATAATTTTTTTTTTTTATTTCTTGGTTTTGGTTAAGTAGTTGGTTGTTTGCATTAATCATCAGGAAAAAAGATTGTTTTCTTAATTTCTTGGCTATTGACTTAGGAAAATAAGTAACTCGTAGTCGAGTGAAATCTTGTTTTGAGTTTTCTGTTAAAATATCTTAGAGAAAAAAAAGTTTGAAAAGTTGGTTAAAGAGTTTGAATGTGCAAATTTGAATTTGTGAAGAAGTAATTTGTTTTTAGTTTCAGTATATGCTCTTCTCTTTCGTCTCTAAAAAACATCACTAGTTTCATTTTTTGTTCCCTTTGACTTAAGACAACCACAAAAATTAACGATTAATTAAAATCAACTAGACTTTATGTTTGTAGGGTCCATCAACTAGTCTAGGCTAGAGCCTTGATTTAGGATTGGAGAGAAAACTCTTCAAGGCTGCTAAAACAAACATAAGAGTCTATGCTAGGGAGTGTCAAAAGTCTAGTATCGTGAAATTTATTTGGGACCCCCCTCTAACACAGGGGCTAAACATGAGGTCGCGTAAGGAAAGGTAGCGGAGATAACCCCTCCAAAGCTGGACCAAGCGTAGTGGGGAATGCATATAGAGGGCTTATCTTGGGATTTCGTTGATCACATTTTCCATAGAGCTTTGTGGGTCTCAAATCAGTTCAAGGTCCTCAGTCGTCTTCCAGAACAATTGCTTTCGATACCCTTGATAGGTTTCGGGCTTGATACCCTGCTCATTGTGGTCCACCTGACTGTTAACTGTACTCGCCTAGTGACTGTTTGTGCACTAGAAACCTAGTTGCCTATCTTTCTAGTGACTTACACAAGTGACTGCGGGGGTATACCACGGTACCTAGGACAGACATTGGGCCACACTTTTAAAAGTCTACCTGGAGGGTTCTTCCGTATTCGAGTTTCACTTTCACTGGTAAGTTTCTCTAGTGTTAGTTGTTGTAACTGTTCTTCCAACTAGCTAGTGACTGCTTATTTTATCTCATAGGTACTTTTTCTAGTGCGTGCTGGTTTTCAAATGATTATAGATTGACCTAGTGTGTCTTTGATCTTCTCACACAGTGGAGGATCAGGATTTCCGCCAGTTGTGAAGGATTTTGGGCCTGCCACCAGTTGACCTTGAACCCCCCCCCTCCCCCCGCCATTGCTAAGGTGAAAACTAGACCAACAAGGGTCTTTTGAGATAACCGGGTTACAAGAAACTGTGCCCGACCCATCTTTGAGAGGAGAACATTTGATTCTGGAGGAACCAATCATTTATGACCTCAAAGTAGAAGCTCTTGGTCTATATAACCCTCCTATCACTGATCTATCGATGCTCATCGTCTTACAGGTTCTACCTTACGAGCGTCAGGGGGTGTCACAAGAAACAATGGACCATGGGTGTTCCACCTCCTAACCTAACAATACTCATATTTACTTCATGACTGTCACTACCGGGGGTGTTCCACCTCCTAACCAACCGTTGTTGGTCCGGGCCACTATGGTCTCAACTGCTTCTACCTTGGGAAACAGTATGATTCCATCTATGGCGGCGATCACTGCTCCATTTACTCAGAATGTGACAAGCCCTCCGTTCTCATACAAGATGCCTGGCTTTGGTACAAGTACTTTACTTTCCTCCTCCACTATACAGACTTTATGTCTGGGGTAAGGGAGTTCCAATGCTCCTCTACAAGGATCTATGGGGGGCACTTCCTCTCCCTTTATCGCTTTCCGTTACTGCGGGGGTCATATACCCCCTTTGTCCCCCTCGCTCGGCGGTGTTCCTCAACACTTCGTCGGGCCTAACATAAACTTGTTTGGAGAAGGTAGTCAAGCACCCCCCCTTATAACATGCCAGTTGGTTCGACACCTTTCTCTTTGTTCAGATCATTTGGTAAAAATGATTTCTTGTCAGCTCTCGTTTTGGCCGGGGGCAACCTCGGTTATGGGAAACCATATCTTGTACAAGGTAGTATTCCTGCACAGGGGGAACAATTAGGAATTCCTTCCTCACAAGGACCTTGGAATCCGTGGTAGGGACCAGTTCCCTTGCCAGGGATGTCGATCGGGGGCAACCCCTTCCATACCTAGTGGAACCTCGGGCAAGGCCCAACATCTATGCCCATCAGATCGACAGGGGGCAACCCCTCCCAAAATCCTTGGAATGCATGGCACAAGCCCAACCCTTTACATCCTATTACGGGAACCAACTGATGATGTCTTAACAAGAGAAAAATCTGTACGCTGGTCACGACCATGGTTATTACCAGAGCCCTGGCCAAAAACCTAACTTTTCCTGGCAATTGGGTGCCAGTCAAACTCCAAGCTCCTTTTTCCCTCGCTACAATCCACAACCCAAAATACCATTTCTGGCAACCCTGCACTTGTTAGACTTGACAAGGTTATTAAACGACCCCATATTTCATGATCTGAGTTGGCCTCCTATGCTGACCAAGTTTCCTTCAGACATTCCAAAGTTCGAGGCCAAGCCTAACGAATATCCCGACGATCATGTGACTACCTTCCACTTATGGTTCTCGTCCAACTCTTTGAGAGACGACTCCGTCCAGTTGCGATTGTTTCAATGCACTCTCATAGGGAGTGCTGTGAAATGGTACATTGAGCTCGACTGCTCATGATACTCTTCCTTCAGAGAATCGGCAATGGCTTTCTTAAACCATTCCCAATTACCTATGAGATACGACACCGACACTGAATTGCTGGCCAACTTCGAACAAACAAAAGCGAACCATATCTTAGATCACATTCGAGAATGGAGATGTCGAAAGAGTTTGATAAAAGTGCCACTCCCACCAGCATTCCGGCTAGAGTGGTTCCTTAAGTATTTAATACCCCAATTATCTAAAGATGTCGCAACATTCAGGGTGTTTTCTAAGGAAGACGTGATAATGAGAGCTCAACATCTAGAGATGATTTACTCTCAGTCTAGTTTACTTTACAAATTTTTTCCAGATGCACCGAGGTCAATACTTGACAAGACCAGAGAGAGGTCTGTACACATGCCGACGGAATTATTAGTTCATCACAAATGAAGCCCACTGATCCATTGACAAATCAATTGCAACAATTGTCGATACAACAGATAGCGGCCAACCAGACCACCGGTTCGATTGTTCCCCCTACCCAAAATTCAGATGTACGTAGTGTGAAAACGACAAACCCAAAGGCCACCCAATAGCCCGATGGAAAGAAGAAACAACGAAAGAAGGGTAAGGGGGATAAGAAACCTACCAATAATGCTGGCAGGGGAGACACTAAAAAGAAGAAGTTGAAGTATCCTTGTAATCTTTGCCAGGAAGACCACCCGACCCATCGGTGCCCTCAGCTTACGGAGGCCCAAAAGTTATTGGCACAAAAAAATCCTGCCATGTTAACGAACCCGTTTCCACACGGGCAAAATCTAACTCAAGCCTCCTCGAGCGTGGAAGGGGGAAGTCAAGGAACCCCTTCGTCTTCGAGTAATCCTTCATTCACAGATGTGTATATGATGAAAGGTGATGCCTATATATCAACTAGAGCACATGATTACGGAAAGCCAACCACCTCTGAGAAGCGTAAATAAGCCGAAAACCCACATATTCCTCTCCAGATTGAGAAGATGTTGGGAAAAACAATGGCACTCATCCCAAAAGGTGCATTCAATAAAGATTCTCACAATCCAAACACACAGGCCACCCATAACTACTCTGTGGTGGAGGATTTATCACAAACCCCTGGTGCGATGTTTGCTTTGGAAGTCCTCCAGAGTTTCCCTTCCCAAAGAAAGGCTCTATTAGCTGCCCTAGGATTTGATGAGACTTGTAATTTAGGAATGATCATGATTGATACGACTGACTTAAAACCTCGTCTTCCTTACCACATAGATTTTCAGATAGTAGTGGCTTACACCACGAAAACGTTTACCCAAAATATTTTTCGTACAGTGGTGGATGAGGGTGCTTTGAAATGCGTGATGTCTTTGGTGTGTTGGAAGGCCATAGGCCAACCCATTTTGTCTCCGTCACCTACTCTTATTACAGCCTTTGATGATCATTCTTTCCAACCACATGGGATCATTCCCTCTTTCCCCGTGCAGTTAGGGGGAAAAACCGTGTGCGTCGAAGTTGAAGTGGTCGATGCATCTCTCGACTACAATATTTTGTTAGGAAGGAGTTGGACCTATGCTATGCAAGAAGTGGTCGCGACAATTTTCCAGGTCTTGTTGTTTCCACACAAGGGTTGGATCATGACCACTGATCAGTTATCCTTCTCTCATCCTGACCCTTCATCGGGAGTCTCCACGGTCCTGATGATTGATAAACCTCAACCCGACATCGTCAACGTAGGGGTTGTTTTGTGCCCACCTTTGATGGGTACTTTTGATTACCTGTCTCCGACCCGAAATGTCCATTACATGTCGGCTGACCTCAACCAGCCTCGAGCCAAAATCTTTCAAATCTCGTCGTTTCGCACGATGTACTTTAACGATCCGTGGACTCTTCCTTCCCCATAAACTAATATGGAAGGGACAAAGAACAATGGCATGGCCATGCCTTTGTCTATGGTAGAAGTTGCATACTCAATAATTTAGCGAGCTTCTGTCGACCTCGATCCAACTCCCGCACATGAGTTAGATCTGGTGCTCGAGCCTATTTGGGCTCAAGGTTCCCTTGCTGATACAGATTATTTAGACTTATTCTTTCCCTCAGACGAGGCAGTTATTGAGGCAATGAATAGTCCAGACAGAGCCTGGGATGATCTTCATCATAGATATTACTTCCTCCCAGATTTAATATGAATTGAAGTAGGTGAATTCACTCTAGCTATGAATGGATATAAAGATTGTCCTATCAATCCTTTGGAAACACATGCAGTTTACGCTAAAGGAAATATGGAAACAATAGCTGAAACAATAGATATTGACATATCCAGAACCCCTGGCACCGTGGATAATATCTTCATCGGAGAGGATTGCCCCTGAGGAGATTCAAATCTACACAGATTTATTTAAATATTTCCACGACGTGTTTTCTTGCTCTTACAAGGAAATGCTAGGCATTGATCCAAGAATCATTGAACATGAAATCACGAATTATCCTGATGTCAAGCCGTTTCGGCAGAAGCTTCGTCTGGTCAATCCTAGGAAAGCAAAAATTATCAAGGCTGAAGTAGAGAAACTACTTAAAGCTGGTTTCATCTACCCCATCCAATTGACTCAATGGGTATCGAATCCCGTGCTAGACAATAAGAAACAAGGTATGATTCACGTATGTACGAAATTCTGTGATGTGAACAAGGCCTGCCCAAAAGATAATTTCCCCATGCCATTTATTGACCAGATAGTCGATGAATGCATAGGTTGCAAGGATTTTTCATTCATGGATGGTTTTTCGGGATATAATCAGATACAGATCAAACCCGAAGACCAACACAAAACCAATTTCATTTGTCGGTGGGGTACTTTCGCTTATCAGAAAATGCCTTTTGGTTTGAAAAATGATGGAGCTACATTTCAATGAGCCATGTCTTTTTCTTTCCACGACCTAAAACACATAGTCGAGGCTTATCTTGATGATTTAGTGTCATGATATCGCAAGAGAGCTGACCATCCGACACACCTCCGACTTATCCTTTAATGGTTTCGCTACTACCGAATCCGCTTAAATCCAAACAAGTGCAGTTTTTGCATCACATCGGGTCATCTACTAGGTTTCATAGTTTTAAAATTAGGGATCATGGTCGATCCTCTAAAGGTCGAGGCAATAGTTCAATTGCCTCCCCCGTGCACCATCCCTCAGCTTCAAAGTTTGCAAGGAAAATCAAACTTTTTACGGTGTTTCATCGCGAACTATGCCGAGATCACAAAGGGTTTTATGCATTTATTGAAGAAGGACGTTCCTTTTCATTGGGACGAAGCTGCTCAATGCTCTTTCGCAGTGTTGAAACGTGCCCTCATATCTACCCCTCTGCTTCGACCACCCAATTATAATAAATATTTCTTATTGTACTTGGCTGCTGCAGAGTCGACCATTGGTATGGTCTTAATTTAGGAGGATGATTTTCTCTCAGAATACATGATTTGTTACCTGAGTCGAGGCCTAGTTGGACTGGAACTCAATTATTACCACATTTAAAAACTTGCGTTGGTAGTAGTTCATGATGTCCAATAGTGCCATCATTACATTTTGTTTCACAAGACCACCGTCATTGTCATTGTGAATCCATTTCAATACGTATTGACACGACGAGTCATCGACGGAAATATCAGTAGATGGATAGTTATTCTCCAGGAATTCGACTTGGAGTTTGTTTCGGCGAAATCCAAAAAATCGATGGTCTTCATGGAACTCATATCGGAACTTTTGGTCGAATCAGGGAATGTTATACCTGACAAGTCGCCTATCAAAGGAGACATATTTTTGATCGCGTCTTCCGACCCTTGGTATGGAGATGTGATTTTCTATCTCCAGACTTTGAAGTGTCCTGCCTTTGCTTCTCACGATGAGCATCTCCGTATATGCCATCAGGCTAAGAACTATCTCATACTCGAGGACACTTTGTATCGTCGAGGTATAGACTACATCCTTTGCCGATGTATCACTCATGAAGAAGTGGAAATCGTGATTAACGATTGCCAGTCTAGAGCATGTGGCGGTCATCTGCCGGGGTTGGTAACAACCCAAAAAATTCTACGATTCGGTTACTTCTAGTTGACATTAATCAAAGATTGTGTTGAATCAATCAAGAAGTGCCACCCATGTCAGATCTTCTCTCCAAATATGAGGGCACACCTTGCTCCCATGTTTCTCGTTATTACCGTTGGTCCCTTCACTAAATGGGGGATTGATTACACTACATGCAAACCCCCTTCAACAAGGGGGCACCTCTATATCATCGTAGCAGTAGACTACTTCACCAAGTGGGTCGAAGCTATGCTAACGTTTAAAGACAATGGGGAGACATAAACTCTCTTTTTGTTCAACCAGATAATAGCAAGGTTCGACGTCCCGAGAGAGATTGTCACTGACCATGGCAGTCACTTTCAGAACAAAATGATGATCGAGTTAACGTTAAATCTTGGGTTGCGGCAAGAACATTCATCACCCTAATACCCACAAGAGAATGGTCAGGTGGAAGCTGCCAATAAATATCTTAAGACCATTCTACAACGAACAATCAATTCGACCAAGTCAAATTGGAATTTGATGTTATACTCGACATTATGGGCTTACCAAACGTCTGTTAAGACTGCAATCGGTTTCTCACCTTTTCAACTTGTTTACGGGCTGGAAGAAGTCTTGCCCATAGAGTGCCAGATCTCATCTTTAAAGTTGGAAGTACAGTTATTGCCAGACACTTCACTACTTGAAGAGAGATTACTATACCTTGAACAACTCAATGAACAATATCGTGATGCGACCTTGTCTAATGAGGCTCACAAATAAAAAGTCAAGTGTCAGTATGATCGGTCTGTTCGTCCTCGGATTTTCTCTGAAGGAAACCTTGTCCTGGTCTATGACCAAGATAAGGACCCCCTAGGGGCAGGCAAGTTCAAACCCATGTGGTTCAGACCTTTCATCGTAAAAGAGGTTCTAAGAAAGGGCGCTTATCATCTAGTGGAATTTGAGGGAAATGTTTCGGCGGAGCCTAGAAATGGGCTCTACCTCAAGAAGTATTACTCGTAGGTAGGTCGACTCAGGTGACTTTTTGTAACATATGTATAGTCTGTGTACTATTACTTTTTAGTTTTGTCTTTTGGTTTTATGGACATGTCATTTTTGATGTTATCTTTTTCACTGTGGAAGATGTCAAGTGAATCAAGAGTGTTTATTGGGTTCGCGAATGGCGCTAGCCGGTACACTCGAAGGCTTGCCTCCGTAGCTTGGGTGATTTTCACACCTCAGGGCCAGTTGCTATCTTCAGGAGGTATCTATTTAGGTGACACCACAAACAATGTCGCTGAATACATCGCACTTTTTGAGTTGCTTCGTGACACTTTGTCGCTTGGTATCTCTCACCTCCGGGTCTATTTAGATGCTCAGCTGGTTGTGTCTCAGTTAAATGGAGTTTACCACGTTCATGATCCTACTCTACACCGACGGTTTCTTAGGGTATGTCTCTTAGAATGAAGCTTTGATTACATTACGTATATGCATGTTCCTAGGAGATTAAATCAAGTTACAGATACTTTAGCTAATCATATATTAGATTGGCATCTTGCACACATTTAAGAAAAAGCTCACACATGCACATGTAAATACATTTGTAAATAATTGTATTCCATAAAACACAAAAAGATAAAAAAAATCCATATATATATCGAAAAAGCACCAGAGTACATAAGTGGGTGCAAGCGCCTCAAAAAATAGGTGTCCAGTAAAGAGTCACGTGGCTTATGCCCTAAAAAATATACAAAAGGTGCCCTCGGAACATAAGAAGTCCAGTATAAGCTAAGGGTGAGGCTTGTGGGCCCTGTCATAGTGAACAACAGTGTTATCCAGATGCCGAAAAATATGGACCCAGGTCCGTGGTACCCCAACAACGCGAGTCTGCGCGGACGATGGGAGATCCTCGATCTCCGCCATGGGGACTGTCCGAGTAAGCGTAGTGAGGTTCCACTCTACCCGTCTCAAAAATATCTCAGCCTCCCCAGGTAGAGGTCCCCCTACTGCTGCTAGTCCATCGACCGTGGATGGTCCCGCCTTTGGTCGAGAGCACCGTCTAGTCCTCGTGAAGTCTGCTGGACACACTGGCCCCACGTCTGCACATAACCGAGACATATGTGTCAGATACTCTGGTATAAAAAAAATTATATATATAAAAAGACATAAAAATTAAATAACATTGAAAAACAAGAATACCTAGCTCTCCCTGTACCACTCTGGGAGGTACGCCCATGTCAGGTTCCCTGGAAAAGTTGATCCCGACATAGGGATAGTCCTCTATCGTCGGGATCTGTCGAGACCACCAGTCAAAAAGATTGTCTTCAAAGGCCTCAATAGTCCTCCCTCCCCCCTGTCGTGAAAACAACGTCGCCCATATGCATGCTCCTAGAGAAGAGGCTATTTTCCCCCATACTGTCTCCCTCAGACTAATACTAGGTACCCTCTCGAAGAATAAATAGCACAAAATATTCCCAAACCCGAAGTTTCTATGCCTCCGCATGCAACACTCTGTAAGCTATCGTTTCATGCAATCCAGTAAAGTAGTACTCCAATCGAACACTTGTGCATTTAAGCACTCAACCGCATAATTCATGTGCGCACGTGAAGCCTGATGTAGAGCCGCGGATCCAGTGATCCACCCAATAAGAAAAACTATCACTTTTAGTGATAGGTCCGAGATCTTGTTTATCAACACCTGTGTGCCCATTTTTTCTATACCAACTTCACAGTGGAGTCTAATCAACTCCGCTATGTTGAGAGGCCCGGAGGGAAAAGTGAGAAAATTGACTAGTTCCCCTCTCCTTGAGAGGCCAGTCAGGAAGTAAATATCCTCAGTCGTTGGAGTCAATGACTGTCCCTCAAGCATGAAGTCCTATGCGTCAGGATGCCAATAATCAACCAAGGCATTCAGTAGCCTGGGTTGTGCCCGCATGAATGAAAACTGGAAGAAATTTAATAAACCACATTGAGCTAATACATCGGTAGAAGCAGGGTCCTCACCAACCAAAAAATCAATGTCCTCATGCTCTCTCTCTCTCTCCAATGCACATACATCTTGAAATTTACAGGTTTAGGAGAGATTAGCTCTTGATTTTTTTTTTAATTTTTTTTTCCACATCTTAGAGGGTATACGTGGGTTGTAATACACACAGTTGTGTGTGCACATGTGTAGTATTTCCTCTGCACATGTACACACGTGGGCTATCATAGGAAAACCCACGTATACGTAGGGCCGACCTTTTTAAAGGTCAATGCCCCTCAAAAAACTAAAATAAATGCATAATTTAAAAATTGAAATGCAAGAGGGGCTAATATGTACTTACTTGGTCCAAGTGGAAGTTTGTTTTGTCCATTGAAGCTCTCAGAATCAATTCTTTTCACAAAGGGGTATTTTTGGCTTGTAGTCAATTTCTCAATTAGCAATAGTGATAATGAGCTGCCAGCTTCTATTTATAGACTTTTTGGCCACTTTTTTTTCATTTTTTGGACCTTTTTTGTCGTTCTTCTAACTAGAAAAATGATTCAAGAGTTTCTTAGGAGATGTTACAATAAGTGGTACTTTGGGTATTGGGAAATGTTTTGGAGATTTGGGTCATTTTCAAGGTCTTTTGGTAAAAAGTCATTTTTCCAACTTTGTGCATGTAAGATAGGATTCCACCTCCACTTGTTGCACCTCGTTTCCTTTTTCTCTTTGACATAGGATCAATCCCAATGAATTGTGACACAGAACCATCATTGTTTCTTTAGAAGTGTCGTATTTTAGTGGTAGAGCCCAACCCTTCATGGATGACCTAGATAGATCTTGGTTGCATTTTGGCATCCATGCCGTCGTTAATGACTATAGGCTCGGGAGTCCTTGTTAGTTTTATCCTGATTACGATTTTGAGCCTCATTTGCATGATGCATTATCATTCTTGACCTCACCCCCGAGACTCCCACAAAACACAACGGGTCTTCTTTTAAGCCCTTTTCAGACCCTCTAAAAATGAAAAGATTGTCGAGCGACCTTGTTGACCTTCATGCTCGCTAAACTAAAATTTGAAGGCACATCTGTCCGGTCGTAGTTTACCCCTTTTTTAGTCCGGATGGTCAACTGTACGAACACAGGTATACTCTAGGAGCTTCGATTCCCTAGAAGAGTATTCTCAGGTATGATTTTAACCCTTTTTTCGGGCCTAAGGGACTAAATTTACAAAAAATGAATCCCCATGGAGTCCATAGTTAAGCTCTTTTCAGAATCCCTAAAATTGAAAAGATCGTCGAGTGACCTTATTCCTTCACACTCGTTAAAATGGTCCATAAGAACATTCTTGATTGAGTCCATAGTTAATCCTTTTTCAGACTCCTTAAATATGAAAAAAATGCCGAGTGATCTTGTCTTTATCAAACTCGTTAAAATGGTTTTGAATAGACGTCTTTTCGGTGCTAATTTACCCATTTTTCAAACCGACTAGACTACCTTCGAAAAATGTACCCCAACAAAATCTCCTTTTATGCTTTTTTAGACTCTCTAAATATGAAAAACCATGTATACGCTAGTTGACCCACTACAACCCACGTATACCTACAAACACACGAAAAATGGAAATTTGCAGATGGAACTCATAGTTTTAGGTAAGTTACCTAAACCGTTTGACCGCCCATAGCCGGTCACTGGACCAAATACCTAGCCCTTTCTATCCTATAAAATAAGGGGTAGGGGTCCTATTTGAAAGGAGGAAAATAATTGTAAAGAAACTCTACCCAATTTCACATTCCCTTTGTCCCAACCTTTTGCAACTAGTGTGTGAAGAGAAGCATATACAAAAGCAGTTGGAGCACAGTTGAAGAGGAGCCCAGGACTAGATTCAAGGAGCAGTGACCGATCTCACTATTGTAAGTTACTCTTGTGAGATTAATAAAAAGAAGTACTTTTGCCGTCCCGCCATATGAGGTTTTCAATGTTTAAATTTGATTATATTTTGATGGAATATCTAACCCATTAGTTCATAGATCATATGCATGTGGAGTTCTTTGTTTGTCTTTTTGTGGATGTAGGTAAACATTGGGAGGAGATTTGCAGTCAAGGAGCAACCAACCATTAAAGGATCGACGTCAAACACATAAACTAAGGTACAATAACTTTATCTTTTTAACCTTATATTTGCATATGAATAATGGGGTTTATGATTGGGATGTTGGTAAGAAGTAGGAGACTTAAGGTCATTTTTTGCATGCATTACAAAACCCTTAATGCTAGTCCGTAGGGGGATTTCCCACCCACAAAAGAATTGGTGACCGTACTATGAATTGGGTTTTTTTTAGGGATGTAGTCAAGGAGAAATATTACCCTGTGGGAAACTATGATGACCATTACATGAGATGGACCATGCTGCATCAAAAGCAAGACCAAATAGTGTCGAATTTCTCAAATTCCTTGCATACCTTGCAAACCAATATGGGTATCAAAGAATCTCAGAGAAATATGGTTTTGAAATACCACGAGGCTCTACATAGGTACATCCAAAATGAAATTGAATTTCTAGACATTTCATCACTCGAAGTCGCTTATTGATATGTTGTCAAAATTGAGAAGAAATTTAAGCAACAAAACAAGTGGGAGTTCGGGTATGAAAATACGTAGCAACCAAGGTATGGTAAAGGCATCCCTAACTCACATAATATTCAACCTCAAGACAACCATTCCAAGCCATAAGAAAAGAAGGGTAGCGGGAACATGAAGAAGGACACCGGGAAGTGGTGTGACTTCCACAAAATCCCTTGGAACAATATCGATGAATGTCGCTCAAAACAATCACTGGTGGTCGAGATCAAAGAAATAGAGATGAACCCTGACTTAGAATCTGATCTAGACAATAATAAAAGGACAAAATAATTGATGCAGAACCCACTGCTATCGTCATGACCACAACAATCCAACCAGAATAACTTGAGGATCCTGAGGAGGGGGGGCACCTTTTCCATTCCCAGATGTGGGTGAAGGGGACCCT
>SNQJ01S0059375.1:4516-16787 GCA_010110895.2 Picea sitchensis
GTTTGACGTGATTGTTCAACCTCCGATCATTAAAACTTCATTGATTCATCATTTAATTAGAAGTTCTCTGAGATATGCCATCTTTCAAAATTTAAAATTTTACTCAAAAGGTGTGTTAGGCATTATGTTGTCATTCCATGTGGCTTTGTTGACGATGCTCGTGCATCATACTCCTCTGGGCGGAAAATTCATTGACTCTTGTCCATGAGCTCCTGCACTGACCTTCCATGCTTCTAGATATAAACTTCACTTACCCATTTGGCATCTTCTATCGGGTGTCCCTTCCACTTGAACAAATACTCAAAATAGGTCTTCCTCTCGGTCTTTTTTCCAATCCTCTGATCAATGATCTTTTCCATGTATGGATTTTTTGCTACATGGATCTCTTTCTCCCACTGAATCCTCTCTTGATCTTCTGATTTTTCTATGTCATCTTCCCTATAAGGATACAAGTCTGAAATGTTGAATATGGGTGATATCCCCACATCCTATGAAAGCTCTAACTCATAATCATTGTTACCAATTTTTCTGAGGTTCTTGCATGGTCCAATGTTCTTCAACTTCAGCTTGTTATATGATCCTCTTGGGAACCTTTATTTCCTCAAGTGTTCTAAAAATTGATCTCCCACTTCAAATTGAAGTTCTCTTCTGTGTTGATAAACTCTGTGTTTATACTCTAAATTGTTGTTATTCAACTTCTCCCTGATCTGATCATGAAGCTTCTGCATCTCTGCAATGAAATATTCTACTTCAGTACCTTTGAATTCACTCTACTGCACGTCTCTCAATTCTGATACCCCTCTTGGAATCATCCCATACACTATATGGAATGGGATTTTTCATGTACTTATTTTTGGTGAGTTATTATATGAAAACTCTA
This sequence comes from Picea sitchensis, assembly GCA_010110895.2. NCBI lineage: Eukaryota > Viridiplantae > Streptophyta > Pinopsida > Pinales > Pinaceae > Picea > Picea sitchensis. The sequence continues at coordinate 5,397 of SNQJ01S0059375.1, forward strand.
CTTGTGGCAAAATTTTATTCCACTAGCTATGATGTTCAGTGACCAAAATTCTCAACAAATTTCCCAAGCTCTTATTTACCACCTCTATCTTTCCATTTGTTTGAGGGTGATATGTTGAAATAAAATACAGTTATGTCCCCAACTTATTCCATAATGTTCTTAAGGAATGACCAACAAATTTAGTGTCTTTGTATGAGACAATAATCCTAGGCAATCCATGAAGTCTCACAACTTCCTCCAAAAACAAATTTGCAACATGTGTTGCATCACAAGTCTTATGGAATGGGATAAAGTGTGCCATCTTTGAAAATCTGTCTACCACAACAAAGATGGAGTCACTTTCCCTCTGGGTTCTTGGCAATCCCAACACAAAATCCATTCTTATTGCATCCCAAGGCCTTTCTAGAATAGGAAATGGTTGATACAATCCAGTGTTATGTTTCTTTCCTTTTGCATACTAGCAAATATTACATTTGTTCAAAAACTTCTTCACCTATTCTTTCACACCTGGCGAATAGTATGAATTGTTCAACTTTGAAAACACCTTGTAATGGATGAAATGTCTTGTTAGGCCTCGACTATGTTTTTCCTTCAACATATTTTATCTCATTGAACACTTTTGTATGCACAATTGGCAACCTTTAAACATCAATTCATCTTGAATCATATATTATTTCCACTAACTCCTGTCTCTGAGCATAGGATTTGCAGATGCTTCATATGCTTCTTTGAAATCTGGGTCATTACAATACATCCCCTTAAGGTGTTCAAACCCTAAGGTCTTGACATGAAATTCCTGCAGAATCAGACATCTTCTACTCAATTCATCAACAACTTTGTTAGCATTACCAAAAGTATGTTTAATGACAAAAGTGACATTTTGCATAAACTATATCCACTTAGCATGTCTATGGTTTAACTTCTCCTGTCTGGTTATGAATTGTAAAGCTTTGTTATCGCTATACAAGACAAATTCCTTTGGAATAAGGTAGTGCCTCCATTTCTTCAAGGCTTGAATTATGGCATAATTTTTTTTATCATATGTGGAGTAATTTCCCTTATTCTCATTCAGCTTCTCACTGAAATATGCAACATGCATGTTATCTTCTCTCAAAACCGCTCCATTTGCAACTCCACTTGCATCACACCTTACTTGAAATGTATTCCCGAAATCTCGCAAGACCAAAATTGGTCGTTCTGTTATTTTCTCCTTCAATTAATTGAAACTTTTCTCAGCTTCTTTTGTCCATTTAAAATACTTGTGTCTCTTCTTCACTGTATCCATCATTGGTCCACAAATTCCATTGAAATTTCTAATGAACTTCCTATAGAAACATGTTAGTCCATGGAATCTTCTCACTTCAAACATAAACCTTGGATATGGCCATTCTTTGATTTCTCTGACCTTCTCAGGATCCAACTTCAATTCATTTGAAGAGATCAAAAAACCCAAATATATGATCTATGTCTTCATAAAAGAGGACTTTTTCATATTTGTCAACAACTTCTCCTGTTGTAGTCTCCTCATCACTAATGTCAAATGTCTCAAATGCTCTTCTTAATTTTTAATAAAAACCAATATATCATCCAGATATACAATCACAAACTTACCATTGAAATCCTTCAATACTTCATTCATCAGTCTCATAAAAGTACTTGGGGCATTTGTTAATCCAAATGGAATAACAAGCCACTCATACAACCCTTCATTTGTCTTAAAGGTTGTTTTTCACTCATCACCTTTTCTCATTCTTATCTGGTGATATCCACTTTACAAATCTATCTTTGAAAAAAACATTGCTCCAATTAAGCAATCCATTTAGTCATCCATCCTAGGAAAAGGAAATATGTACCTGATCGTGATCTTGTTTATGGCTCTTGAGTCTATGCACATTCTCCATCATCCATCCTTCTTTGGACTCAACATAGTTGGTACTATGCATGGGCTCAAACTTCCTCTGACCAAACCCTTTTCTAATAATTACCGGACTTGTCTTTTTACCTCCTCATTCTCTTGAGGTGTTAATCTTTTTGCTTCTTTGTTCGGAAGATTTGCTCCTGGTATCATGTGAATATAATGGTTGATACTTCTTATGGATGGAAATGAGTTAGGAAACTCATCCACTACTATGTCAGCAAAATTAACCAACAGCTCTTGAACTTCTTCAAGCAAATCATCCATAGAAGTACTTGTAAGGACAACTCTAGGCTTCCTCGCCACAACAAACTGCATCTCTTTTCCCTTCTCGAATTCAGTCAAGAGTTCCTTCCCACTCATGAGAAGTATGTTGGTGCTGGCTTCTTCCTTTACTTTCTTCTCGTCTATTGGTAGCAACACGTGTGTTCTACATTTATTTTCCAAAGTGTAAGTGTTCCTTCTCCCATCATGAATGACATTCATGTCAAACTTCCATGGTCTTCCCAACAAAACATGACATAAATCCATGGGAATTACTTCACACAAGATCTCATCTCTATATCCACCTATTTTAAATTCAACAAGGCATTGTTAAGTTACCATTACCTGGTGTCATTTTTTCAACCATGAGACCTTATATGGAGTTGTATGTGCAGTTGTCTCTAGCTCCAATTTCTCCACCATCTTTGTGGATACTAGATTATCAGTGCTCCCACTATCAATTATCACCTTGCATACTCTATCTTTAATCTTGTAAGTTGTCCCAGAAAAATTGTTCCTTTGCACTGGTTTTTCAACTTCTGGTTCTGGGTTCAAGAGAACCTTCCTTAGCATTAGATATTTTCCATCCTCTGCATCTTCTGCTTCAACATTCATTTTTTTTGCTTATGAAATGTGATCTTCACCTCATCCTTTCATTTTCTCAGGACATTCCCAAGACTTGTTCCTTGGTTTTCCTCAAGTATAACACATTATTTCTCCTCCTCTACTTCTTCCTCTTCCTCTGGGAAAATAATTTCTTCCACCAGGTTGTCTCCCTCTAGCGATTCCTACTCTTTCAAAGTGACTGTGGGTTTTCTCATCCTCAAACTTGGGATTCTATGCCTTATCATGGGTAACTCCTTTACCTCTGTTCGATATTTTACCTCTGTTTCACTGGCTTTTTTTTATGGTCAACTTCTCCTCTGCTTTTAGTGCATATTGATATGCCTTCTCTATTATCCTCACCGACATCATGTTGATTTCATTCTGGATCTCATATGTTAGGCCATTTATGTACCTGGAGACTTTCTCTTCATCTATCTCCCTCTGTCAAGTCTTGATGTTCATCTTGTAAAACACTTATGTGTACTCTTTCACTATTCTGTCTCATGTTCTGCATTTTCCTAAACAGATTTATTTGATAATCCTTGGGCATGAACTTAGCCTTCATATTGGCTACCATTCTATCCCAACTCTTTTTATTTTTCTTACCTTTTCTTCGTCTATCAGCCTGTAGTTAATCCCACCATAGCGCTGCATGTCCTTTCAATCTGGTTACATCATGTCTCACCTTCTTCTCCTCATCAACATATTCATAGTCGAAATACTTGTCCATGGACCTTATCAAGTCTAGCATCTCTTCAACATCTAAATTTCCTTCATACATTGGGATCTCTATCTTTTCTCTAGCTCCCAACTTCACAACAACTTTCAGTAAGCGTTCCTCGATGAAATCTCCCCCTGCATCTTCTTCAACCTCTTTCTCTTCACTTCCTGCCTCACTGACGTCTCCAACGTCATGTGCTCTCCTCTATGCTACTTCCATCACCTCCATCTTGGCATGAGGTTGCTTCATTTCTCATTCTACAACGTGAATGGCTACATGTGATCCTCGCGTCTCCTCAGTGTCATTGTCCTAACCTTTTCTCACTTCCAGAGTACAACTTTGAGTTCTTTTTGGCTCTGATACCACTTGACACAGACCTCACTATCTCTCCCTCGATAATGTGACACCTACTGGTCAAGGATCATAAAATATTCAAGTTGGATTAGCTCCTAGAGACCTTACTGGCCTCAAACTAAACCAAACACAAGCCCTGTTTTCTTAACTCCTTTTCAAATCTCAACACCAACGGGCACTAGATCCTTCTACTAGCCCTCTTTTGCATGGGACCTTTGTTGTTACTTGGGGCTTGAACTCTTGACGCTTTGCAGATTCATAACTCTTAATCAGGATGAGATCAATGGTCCACAATGATTGTGGGGCACTAACATGCTCACTCTTTATCATAGGGCTCAATCTCTGCAATTAGAAAAGTACTTGCCCAACTTGGTCAAATCGTTGTCATTGATCCCCTATCCTGACCAAATCATCGACATTGGTGAATTGCGGGCCATGAACTTGTACGTCTACTAATTTCGCCTCTCCACTCCGCAATGATTCCCCACCATCAATTTATATTCATAGATCAACAGCCATAGACCACTTTGGCTATTTGGGGTTCGAGAGATTTAAACTCTCCTCCTTTGCGTCTTCCCAGAGTGCTTTATCCCGAAGTCAATGATCTGTCGATGTGTGTCCCCGACAGGTTGATGACTATAATTCACTTTGGCTCTTCGGGATTCGAGAGTTTCAAACTCTCTACCTTCTCTTTCTCCCAGAGTTCATGATATATCGATGCGTTTCTCCCCCATTTCAATGACTATGATTAACTTTGGCTCTTCGGGCTTCGGGAGTTTCAAACTCGTTGCACTTGATTTCTCCCAAAGTATTTCTCTCTCCTTGTCTACAAAACTCTCAAAGTGCTTATGTTCTAGATTTGTAGATCTTATGCCACCTGTCCCTCTGGATGATGGATGGTCCCTAACCTCTTTCAGGACTTCACTGAATTTCTCACTCATGTATACATAGAGATACTTAAGGCTCGTGCACTTTTCCCAGATCCAACAATCTAGAAGGATCCCACTCCCCCTTGGACGGATCTTGACCGATATCTCGTGAAACCTTTAGAGCTTCACTCCCTTTGAGGATTTGTCCCCACTGTCTCTCTTGAGATTTAGTTTTCAAACCCTTTGACTCCTTAGAGGGTTACTTCAACACTAGTCGAACTTCGAATCTCTGCACTCCTTGCAATAGATTCTTGCACAAGACTTAGCTTCTTCCGGGTGACTATGCACACCTTGCAACAGACCCTTTGAACTCCTTTCAAAATGGTAGTTTCACGCTATCTCTTCTAAGATGCGGAGTCAAAACAGACTCTATCAACACACTCCTTGCGGACTATATGCACACCTTGCATGAACTCAACGAGGAGAAACGATTGAAGCTTATTCAAATCCTTCACAGCTTCATACTTTCAATAACATAACTCATTCATTCATGAAAATAGAAAATAACAGGGAAAATGTAAACAGTACCAACACCATGCGTTGGATCAATATCCCTCTTTAATATTCATTCAAATGTAAAATGGGTACAAGTATGATGAAAAAAACTTACAGTCAGTAACACTATCTCCTATTAATTTGCAGCCATCCTTTTACAGGCATACAATGCATCTACTTGTACTAGAGGTCCTCTAGGGTTTCCTCCAACTACCTATCTGATCGAAGTAAATGTTTACAACTACTTAGTCCTGTTACAATAAACGTCTGTGGAAAAAAATTTAAGGTGAATGTTCAGATCCACGCCAAAAATCAAAATAACTCAATGACAATCTGATCTCTTCTGGTTTGACGTGATCATTCAACCTCTGATTCATCATTTACTCAGAATTTCTCTGAGATACTCCATCTTTCAAAATTTAAAATTTTATTCAAAAGGCATGCTAGGTGTTGTGTTGTCATCCCACGTGGCTTTGCTGACGAAGCTCCTGCATCACTTTCTCTATTATATAGCACTACTACATCACTTGTTTCTGTTTTTCTTTCTATGTTATACAACTTTTCAATCTATGTTTCCTTCTTAACCATAAAATTTCCCTTGAAGACTTGCAGTGCTCCAACTTGACCTACAAATTTGTAACCTTTGGAATCCAAAATTCCTAAAGAGATTAAACTCATTTTTAGTTCATGTATGTGTCTTACACTTTTTAACATTCTTATTATTCCATCAAACATATTAATCCTAATTTTGCGAGCTCCAATAGCCATTAGAGGAAATTTTGGATAAAAATGGATCTTTTAAGAGAAAATATGGTTGATGAGTAAGAAATTCAATAACCAATAGCATTTAGAAATTTTGAGTCGTTGACATGGACATCTTAAAGTCAACAAAACTTATTTTTTCACTTTTTAATTCAACAATAGTTAACCACACATAAGCTACACCTTGGATAAGATCTTTCTTGATATGATAAATATTCTCTAGACTCTAAATATTTACTATTTTATAATACCATTATATATATATATATATATATATATATATATATATATTCCCCTTTAATATTATGAATATTTTTGAGACATTAAATATTTTGTATTTTATATTTTATAATACCACTATATCTACATTATACTTATTAAAAAAAATGCATAATAATTACTTTATAGTAGGTCATTTTTAAGTATGAGAATTATTTTATATTATTAATCTATTTAAGAGGAAAAAACAATATTTCAATTAAAAAAACACACAAGTATTTTAAATTAATGGGAATTGAAATATTATATATTTAAAATATAATCAAAATTAAATTTTAATATTGGAATTAGTTAATAAATTAGAAACTTAATTTTTTGTCTAATATTTTTCGATCATTGTTATCTTAAAATGTTGCAAAATCATTTGGGGAAAGTACTCACTTCTAAGAAAATGTGTGGTTATTTATTAATCTTAGTTTGTAGTTTAACTATTCTAAGTTTTTCTTATTCTGGATTTGTATATTTGAGTGGTTAAATATGTGTATTCCAAGTGCCCCAAGAGTTTTTCAACATAATGAATCCATTTCCACATTCAAAAACACATTTTAAATAACAAAAAAATTGTAATTTTATGTAGATTTATATAGTTGGATTCCAACTAAAACTACAATACAATGCCTTAATTTTATCCTTTAATTACTAGATAAAAGCTAAAGAAAATATAATATTAAAAATTTTAAACAATATATTAAAGAAAAATTATTTTTTTTATCTTATTATTAAAATATAACACACAAAAAAAACATTTTTTTATCTTATTGTTTAAATATAACAAAAAAGATGCTAAATATATTATCATTACAATTAAGAAATTGCAATACTTATATTATTATTATATTTTAATAAAATAGAAAAACATACATTACAAATTAATTTTTAATAAAACATAAATTAAAAAACGGATATATTAAATTAAATTTTAATAAAACTTAAATTATATTATTAATACTAAACTTAATTTAAATAAACATAAAACAATTAAACATTATTACATTTAAATTAATATGAGAATGAAATGGCCCTCGACTGATCAATACCCAACGAATTTAGGGAAGAATCGAATACGCAAAGGTTCTAAAATCGATAGCTTTCGATTATTGTGAAGAATGGTTGAGTTTATCGAGGCCGTAGGAGGTGGAGGATGGGGTATTGATCGAATTGATGGTAAAGGTAAAAAAACAGTCAACCTATTTTTCCAAACAAATCGGTGTGATAGCTTCAACATTTATAATGGTATTTTCAAAAACTAGGGACTATAATTAGATTCAATATTTCAAAAATTCTCTTCGAAGAATCTATGAAATAGCGGGCAGTAGTTACAAAGGAGATTCCCTTGTTTATAATCAATTTTATCGGTCGTTGTGCATTCTAAAGTATACCTTCATTGCTCATCGTGTGTCCTATTTCATCTTGTTTAGTGCTATTTTATTTTGAAGAAAAACAAAGTGACTATAGTTTTTTTTTTAGATAATACATAAAATTACAGTGATAGGTATAGGAGGTCTACCAAAAAATGGAAACATTACTTATTCCCAATATCAATAGGTTTTCAGGAAGAAACAACAAAAAGGACCAAAAAAAAATAAAAATAAAAATAAAAAGAGTTTAATTATCTTGCAATACAATCATCCAAGAAAATTATAAAATTTAATAGAGTTATGTTTTTCCTTAGATTTATAGGGTTTTTCTAATGGCTAAGAGAGAGCTTTCTAAAAGATTTGAAATTAACCCAAAAACCAAAAACCAAAAAACTTCTAGCATAACCACTAACATGGGGGTTAGGTAAAACTTGGGGTTGCCAAAGCCCTCTGGATTTCCTAAGTGCTTTGATTGGTTTCCAAGCGACGCCTTGTGTTGCTGGACTTTGATTGCTTCTCCTCCTTGTCCACCCCATTGGGGTGCTCTTGGGATTCCAACAGATCCCCTTTATCCTTTGTGTGGCAATGATGAGTAGCCTAGGAAGTGTGGGATAGTTCCTAGAAATTGATTCCATACTGCTCCTTGCAGAATAGCTCAAGCTTAATTTCTAAAACCGAAATTGCATGACAAGTGGCTTGGATTTCTAACAGGTGTTGGGCCATTTTTTATGTGACAATTACTTTCATCATCCACTAAACCTCAGCTAGACGGAATAATTTAGTGTCCCTTATCCTCGATTGGCCTTGGTCTAGGATCCACTAATTTGTGGTTTGAAGGATTTCCTCATTCATCGTTCCCTTTCTTTTTTCAAGACTGGATCCTAAAAATTCACCATCATTCTTTTCTCCTCTACTGAGCATAGGTTGTAGTACCTATTTCTCATCTCTCTTGCTTCCCTTAATGCTCTATAATTGATAAAGGAGGGTTTCTTTGAAGTTAGTCTCCCCTTCCCCCTCTCATGTTATACGGGTTAAAGTTCCTCAAGGGAGCATCCTTATCCCTAGCCTGAACTTTGTGAATTCCTATTTCCATGATTTGGAGTAGAAGACCGATTTTGATTCTCTTAATACTTCTAGATAATCAGTAGAGATAGGGGATTATAACCTCTGAGATCGCGAGCTAGCCAACTGAGTCGCAACCCAAAAATCCAAGGAAAAATCCTAGCATGGTAAAGTGCTTCCAATCATACCTCCCCCACCCACACACCCAACAAAGCCTACTAATAGAATGAGGGAAACTTAGATATGAAATCATGAAAAGTTGGAATTGATTAACCATCCTCCTCTTATAGCCAAGGCTCTTTTCCCATGGAGAAATCATCTCATCCCTTTTCCCCTTTCGACCATTATTACCCAAACTGGACCATATCGCTCAAGAATAAAGCTTACCAAAGATGTTCATTATTAGATCGGCTAGGGTAGATTGCGATGACCTCATCATTCTACCTCCATCCTGTAACAAAACCTCCTCTAGCTCTTTCTTCCGATTTTTCGTTAAATCTACCACCATCTTCCAATAATAAATAAAAGGTGATTGTATTGTTTCACTTTCCTCCGAACCGACTTTAGTCTAGCTTCTTGGAGGATCCTCTTTTATCATAAAGACACTTGGTCTTCTCATATCCCTACTATATGTATGCTTTTTTCCCCACCTATCCTTGCATGCGAAGGAGAATTGTCGTTTCGATTGAAATATGATGAGTTATATATGAAATCTCCCTCACCCACATCCTTCCATAACAATCAAGATTCGCCTAATGGATGGCCCAGTGCCAAATTAGCTAGATAGTCAGCGACCAAATTATCCTAATGTTGGATGTGACTCTAAATTATCATTGATGTTCCTTGGATAGAAAGGGTCACCTCCAAGAGACCTACTAACAAACACAAATTATTTGAAACATGGTATAGAGGGGCTCCATTGATGAGTTTACCTAAGGCCAAGATAAGGATTTGGGAGTGTCCTTTTATAATAAATGTAGATTTTACCCAATATCCTTTTCCATTTGTGGACCGAAAAGAAACCATGCCAATTCAGCCTCATTGTTAGTGTTATGATTGATTCTGATAGTAGAGATGCTAACAATTTCTCCAAAGGAGTGCTGAAAAATGTCTCCTTCTCCTCCAAGACTTGGGTTTTACTTTAACACTTGGTCCAGTTTATATTTCAAAAATCCCTATTTGGGGGCTTCCCAAGTGGCTTGAATCTGTTTTATCATGATTTGGGAAGTGCGTTGGGGAGGTAGAAGCTTCCCTTGGGAAATTCTCTAGTTTGCCAAAATTTATTTTTCATTTCCCATTGTGATCTAGTCCTCTTCTTGTCAGGACCCCATAACAATAGTTTCTTGGATATTATTCAAAATCCCTTGCCAAAGATGGTCCAAAGGGGAGAGGTTGATTTCTGAATATCCTCCTGTTTTTTGTTTTCCACAAGTTCCAATGAATAAATCCTTGGAAAATGGTACAAGAATGGTTTCGAATTGTGTTCTAATAATGGTTGATTCTCTATTCTTTGATTGTATTGATTATTTCCTGTCTATTTTTGTCTAAGGTTTGAAATATGAGGGCCCCCCAGTCCCATAATTTTGAGGATATCTTTCAGGAGTTGAGGAGATGGTTCAATTTTTATCCATCTTGAGAGAAGATTAGACATAGAGAAAGGCGTTCAAAGCCTCTCTTAATGATTTTGTCCTAGGTTAAGGATTTTTTTTTGGTCACTAACCATATAAAGGTGGAAATTTTAGGCCATAGATGAGAATTCTAGACTTTAGTCGAGACTAGTCTTTTGGGTATGTCCCAAAATCCCATGCCTTCCTAGTATGCCTTCTTAATGTGGAAGTTATCATCACCCTTTTTCCCCGAGTGAATAATGTTGTTGCCTTTCCTAAGAGGAGGGGGGTAGTACTTGAGGGTAGCTTCTAATGATTGACAAGAGGTTTTGCTCCAATATATTGTCCATTCTGAAGGCTTTATCCAAGTTCTAGTAATTCCTTTGATTGAATGATGGGTGTCCTCCCAATTCTGGGAAACCTTTGACCAAACTATCCCACGTAGTTGTTCATGGATTATGTTTAGTTGCTCCTTTGAAATTAGAGCATGATGATTCTCACACGCATCCTCCCAAACAATGGCACACTTTCCATCATACAACTCTAAAAAACTTTGGGATTGAACTAAAGTGATGCAACCCCCCTTCTCTCCTAGGGGTTGCATGACCTCCCGGTCAAGGATGTTCAAGGTATTGAGCCGAATCGTCTCTTTGGGCCTCTACTAGACCCTAGAATATATTTACATAGGCCCCCGTTAGTTACCACACAGGTTCAATTCACCCACGACCTCGTTCTATGGAGCTTCTCGTAAGATTGAGTGGTGAGCACTAGATCCTCCACTAGGATATTCTTCAATATGACCACGAGCTATAAACTCAGGCCAGCCCCCTCCATAACTTCAGTCTTCGGCTATTTTAGATGCAGATTTTTCCCTGAACTCCAAACCGACGAAAACACCTGGACTTGATCTACAGTCCGCACTCCTCTGAAAACCAACGGCTATGATCTACTTAAGACTTCAGCGCTCGGGATTTATGAACGTCTCAACACTCCTTTTCCCCTGAAGTAATCTATCACTGAAGTGATAGCAATGACACCA
>SNQJ01S0059376.1:0-42537 GCA_010110895.2 Picea sitchensis
AAAGATAGGACTCAGATACACATTGTAAATTATTGTATCGAAGGGATTCCCTCTTTAAATAAGAGGAAATCATCATTCGAGGAGGCAAGTTTTATGTATTGAAGAAGTTCCAGAGAAGAGGGACGTATTCCATTTCCAGATTGTAATATGATATTTTGACAGATGAATAGAAGACTGCTTTGAGTATCCGTCTCTAGCTTTCTCGTTTCAGGGGAATCTTGTAAGAAGGGAGGGCCCACCTTCATCACAAGATTCACCCATTAGTTTTGAAGTGTGTTAGTACAATTTTTGTTTATGCTTTGATTAACTTCTGTTTGCTGAAACACTGCTTTTAATGAATTCCGCTTTGTTGAAACACTACTGACTCTATCTTAGTTTATTGAATGAAATTCGTAATTCTTTTTATCAGCAATCTTGTGTGATAATTTTATGAGGCTAGCCAGAGACTAGGTTAAGGGTTCTTGCTCAAACAGGAAGGAATCGGAACATCCTTTCCTCTGTAGATTTCATTTACTTCTGCAATTGTGCTAGCCAGAGACTGGGTTAAGGGTTCCTGCTCAGACAAGAAGGAATCGGAACATCCTGTCCTCTGTAGATTTCATTTACTTCTGCAAGTGTGCTAGCCAGAGATTGGGTTAAGGGTTCCTACTTAGAAAGGAAGGAATCAGAACATCCTCTCCTCTGTAGATTTCATTTACTTATGCGAGTGTGCTAGCCAGAGATTGGGTTAAGGGTTCCTACTTAGAAAGGAAGGAATCAGAACATCCTGTCCTCTATAGATTTCAGTTACTTCTGCAAGTGTGCTAGCCAGGGATTGGGTTAAGGGTTCCTTCTCAGAAAGGAAGGGACCAGAACATCCTGTTCTCTGTAGATTTCCATTATTCCTGCAGGTGTGCTAGCCAGAGACTGGGTCAAGGGTCCCTTCTCAGAAAGGAAGGGATTAGACTATCCTGTTCTCTGTAAACCTCAATTTCACAAGTGTGCTAAACAGAAATAGGGCTTAAGGCTCCTGCTTAGAAAGGAAGGAACTAGATGGCCTTGTTTTCTGTTAGATAGAGTTAATTGTCTTCTGCTTACTGTTTTCATGAAAGAGTGTCAGTACTGAAGTCTCTTTTTGAGAGTAAGGGTCATGTTCTTTGGTTGCAGAATAGTTGTTCTTTCCCATTGCAAGTGTTATTCTAATGTAATCCAGGATTCTTATATTAATCTTTAAGATCTGCAATAGGGAAGTTGATTTCCTGTGATTTAATTCAGAACTTCAGTTCATTCAAAGCAAGTGTGATTAGTATAAGTTTCTTTACTACAACTCTAAGTTGCTTTTGGAATTGAGCATATACAGTGCGTGGTTATCTTTGAAATAAAAAGACTTCCCTGGGTTGATAATTTATGTATCACTTGATTGTTTGAATCAATTAAGCAATTATAGTGACCAACATATACAATGTACCCCTCTTCCACAGAGCCCTCTGGGTTTTCCCTTTGTCAAACAAATCCCTTCAATTTTTTCATGTACCTCTCTAAGAAGAACATCCAACGACATCATAGAACCCAAGATAATTCAACCTCATTAGGGAGGTGAATTAGAAGATGGACTTTCAAGGCCATAAAACTAGTGGGAAGTTCCCTCTCAAACATACAGACAATCTCAGTTGTCTCTTGGTGCCACCATGGAATTATGTTCATATGAATCTCTGTTGATGTGATCCAATGTACAAATACATACACATTAAATATGGCATGTTGCAGGTCTTGATGGAAGTCATGGTTCACACAACCACACATGAGAAAATGATAATGAGACTACAAAATAGACACAGACATCATTAATTTTCCTAAAACTGTGAGTACATAACATATTTTTACCGACATTAAATCTAACTAGAAGAATAAATTATTCAACATACATACCCTTAGAAGGTTCAAATGGTCATGTGATTTCAACCCCAACAAAATTCTAATTCTCATCTAGAGTGAAGCAACATCGTAGAGTCGAACAATATAAAGAAGGTGCGTTCACACCCAATATAACATCCTTCACCATAGAAATATCATTTTTCTTCAAAATCCATGGGACATCACCTTCTTTAAAAGTCCAAAAGGGACCAACCTCTCCTCTAGTTGTTTTTCTTGGCCAATGTATCTTTTTAGTATTCAAAGCAATAAGATCTCTCATGACAACGATTGTGTCACTTTTATTCCATGATATCTGCCTCCATAAAGAAGATAAAATATTTTTGAATATATGCATGGGATCTAGTAAGTGGATAATATTAAGATGCTCCCAGTATGGAAGCTCGTAAAATACAGATTTCCTTTTCATCCTAATGGGAATTTTATCAGCATAGGTGTCAAAAAATTTAGGATCATTGAACATAGTTTCCCCATTTGAATAAAATAATTTTTCCTTTTCCTTCTCATTATTTGTGGCATATGTCTTATTCCAATATATTAGTGTCTTTATTTTAGGTCTTCAGGTTTTCTCTGGTTTATCATTGAAAGCAGATGCAACTATTATATAAGGGTGGTGTTCTGGGAGGAATACCCTTGAACAATTGTACAACGTCTTTCGTAGCTCATTGGACCACCTAGCCTTTATAGAAGGTCCACAACATTTACATCCATGATACCTTTTTGTTGCAAGACCTACGATGTTAACGTATACATATAATGTTATTGTAAAAAATACAGTTGCATCAAATGAAGTATGCCAAATAAAATACAGATATAAACAAATTGATGAACTTGCTTACCAGAGAAAAATCCTACTTCTATATAATCGTGCTTAGTGTACGAACATATGTCATAAACCATAAAAAACCTATCCATTAGGATGGGTCTTGATACATCATATATATGTATCCCTTCCCATAATTACTTAAATTCATCAATCAGGGGTTGGAGTTAGACATCCATTATATTCAGTTATCTTCTACCTGGGACTATAAGAGCCAACATAAGATGTTCATTCTTCATGGACAACCATATGGTGATATCTTTATTGATCACTACCACTAGCCAAATGGAGTAGTTGGTGTTTTGGAGGGAATACAGGTTAACTCCATCCATATATATGCTTAATCTAATGCTATGTACTTAATCCTTGAATTTATTGGAGCATGTATACTCTATATGCTTCATGGCTATTGAATTTTTTGGGATTCACATAACTCTTGGCTCACTTCTATGTGAGGCATGCCACCCATGCAACATCGCTAATTGTTTGCAATGAAAGAGCCTCTGAATCCTTGGAATTATAGGCATGTGCCTCAATATCTTATGAGGAGGAACATGTGCCTTACCCTTGTTTTTTTTATTTATGGTACTTGTCATGCTCACATTCTGGACATATGTATTTGTTTTCATATTCGTTTTTGTATAGAATACAATCATTTAGACATGCATGTTATGATATGTACTCAACACCCAACATTTTCATCATTTTCTTTGCCTCTTCCTAGCTACCAAGAAAGCGATTATCTCTTGGAAGTACCTTATCTTTGAATAACTTGAAATTAGTGGAAAACATAAATTTACATTGTCATTAAGAATGAATAAAATCAACCCTTTTATTTCTTCATTGTGTGACAAGATTCCTTAAAACATTACGGGACATAAAATGGTTAGTTCCCTCAAAAGTTCCATGAAACACGCATCTAACATACCATACATTACTTTCAATTTGTACAATAACATTGTTGTCCCTAGCTAGGAAGACCTTGCAAAATCCTATATTGGACCAAATAGAGGGGTGGTGGAAGTAGATTTTAGGCTTTCTGTAACATCCTGCTCTAGCGCACTGAGAAAACTTATTCTTTGAGGACACTTACTCGCAAGTGATCTGGACTATTATGATATTAAAACTCTTGCTCTTGATTATGATGTGTTATGATAGATGACATGATGTTTTACTTCTTTGACTTAGACAGGTGCTATTGACTCAGTTTTATGGAGTGTGCAGGGTTTTGGACCTTGAGGATGCAGAGGCATTGATGGAACCCCTTGGACTCTGGATTGAGTCAGGGAGTGTGTTGTTTGGGTTGATTTATTTACTGTGATATTTCATTGATTTGATGATATGATGTGGACATGTTCTGACATGATTGTTGATGATGCAGGCTGACGATAGCTTGCCGACCAGACTCTCATAAGGAGTGAAGGGGTCACACACAATTTCCAGAGAGGTTGAGGGAGAGGTGTGGACAGCAGCTCTGCCACAACCTACTAGCACTCCCGTCGTGGCTCGAACTGTAGGTTAACGATTACCTAGTTCGAGAGGATCCACGATGTCGTGAGGGAAAACTGCGAAACCCTGACTCCTGGATTGAGTCACCGGAGTGTGTTGTTTGGGTTGGATTTATTTATCGGCGGATATCATTGATTTGGATGATATGATGTGGACATGTTCTACCATGATTGTTGATGATGCAGTCATCGATAGCCGTCGCACTCTAATTTCATAAGGAGTGAAGGGGTCACACACAATTTCCGTGAGAGGTTGAGGAGGTGTGGGACAGCACAACCTACTAGGCACTCGGCCTCAAACTAAGCACCATTACCTAGTTCGAGAGGATCCACGATGTCGGGAGGGAAAACTGCGACAATCGCTCACAATGACTAAGGGCGTGCAATAAGGCAGGGACCTTAATCCTTAGAGCCCTTAGCCTCCCAAAAGATTCACCTGGCGGAGTTTTTACTCCAAGGGTTAAAGATTTACCAAAATCAGTCAAAAGACGAATGGCACCCTTGGAGCACAAAGATACATCTTGAAGGGCATGTAGTGCAAAAGAAACAAAAGGGCGACTGGCACTCTTGGAGCACATACTGCGTCCTAAAGGGCACGTCGCATTGATGTTGAGGAAGGAACAAAACCTTAGATTCTAAGACATTTTTAACACCTAATAGCCCCCTAAACGCATTTCAAATAATAATTGTCACCAAATGTAATCTAAATTTAAGTCTAGAACTTCTCTAGGGTAAATTTTGTTAAGCCTTAAGAAAAGGACCCTAAAAATAAAAATAGTATATAAACTAAACCCACTTAAGTAATAATTTTATTCTTCTTAAATTTAGAGGGTAAAATGAAGAGAGAATAATTTCTAATTAAAATTCGGTTTTAAATTGTAAAGAGGAAATAAATTATTTAGCTTGTAGAAGTATAAAAATATTTTAAATTAATAATAAAGGAAAAGAGAAAACAACTCTTTTGGTTATTTTGGCTCTAATAAAAGGGGAAGAAGGGAATACCAATAAGAATTAGGAAACTAAGTAATGGAGGAAAACAATTTCATGTTGGGAACTTACGGTAAAAAGTGAGGTCAACATAGTAAGGAATCGGCAATTGTACAGAACCTTCTAATTTTCAAATTAATTGAAGCAACTTCATTTTTAGGGTTCATTTAAAACATGTAAGGATTCAGAAACAATCGTATGAAACTTAGAGCAACCTAGGCAGGAGAGGGAAATGAGTAATTTAATAATTTAAAGAAACTAATTATTTGAGGAAAGAGGGGGATGGAAAACACTTGTGCAAAGGAGAATATTATAATATTTTTATTAAAACTTGTGATTTAGGAAAGTTGAAAGCTGGAAACTTCTATAAAATAAAGGGAAGATGAGGAAGAAGGGATCACGAAGTGTAACGCTATTTGCCTAATTGTGACTTGGATCAGATTACTTGTGGAGATGGGATTTTCCATCTCGGATAGTAGTGGTAGCTCAGCCTTCCAAGGCGAGCTAGGAGCTAGTTTCTCTCCATTTTAGTGTGCATGGCCCCTTTACATATCGGGGGGCTAAGGGGGAAAAAAAAGTACCCCTATTGTTGGCTGGGACGTACCGGTGAATTTACATCAGTCGACAAGCGGGAGTTACACGGAGCGCGCGGACGTCATCCGAGGTGGGCAAGAAGGCAACGTATGATTTTATTTGTAGAGTAGAATGCATTTTTGTTTACTTCGGCAATTAAAATTGTATGGTTGTAAAAAAGACATTGACCGTTATAATCCCCAGAATGATGGAAAATAATCTACAATTTTATCTATGTATTCTCAGACATTAAAGGCCTACCCTCTCAGGTTGGTTCAGCTGAAATTCTGGTTTGTCTTGCTCCTGATGTGTTGGTTAATCTTGACTGATTGATGGCGAGTTCTCGGGTTGCGCACTGATCGCCAGATAAGTCCCATATTTCTTTCGCAATCCTGTTCCCAAACACAATAATAATGGTTAAATTATGTCCTCAGCCCTTGCCCTTTAGTTGATTGCCTAAAATATAGTGGTCAGTGTTCTGGTTTCGGTTATACTGTACCTTGGTTGAACCCGTATGCTTCTGCGTTACTCAATGTGGCTGCATTTCCTGGAGGTTGTATATTAACATATAAAGTATTTAGTTTACGTCACCGCCGACGGCCACCAATAAGACGCATTGTTGTGCATATTTTGAGGTGTTATGATGGTGCATTCGTGCGGTAATAGATATATATGTTTTACCTCTATTTTTTATAAAGAAAATTCTAATTCGTTCTGGCAATTCCAATTCTAATTCATTTTTGTTTATTGATCAAGAAAGTTCTAATTTGTTCTGGTAATTTTTGTGGGGTAATTTGTTACCAGAATTTGGTTGTTGGCAATTGGTTTCGGCATGCTACTGGGTAATAGAAGTTAAACTCTATGCCTATTTCCAGCGTTTTAGTGAGCTTCCAACTAATTTAATTGGCTTGAGGCTCGAACCGGTACAAATAAGTGATTCCTCCACACCCCAGACATTGTTTTTCCTGTTCTGTTGCCGCTTAACCTGTGATTTAACTAACTACACACGCCAACATTTCTTTGCGAAATCAACCGTGAGGGATGAGAACTTTCACGACCGCTTTCTAAAGGTGTGACCGTCTGTGACACGACTTCTGGTTGACCCACGCCCGGAGAAGGTAACAATGATTCAGGATCAGCCTGCAGCAGCAACGCTACGAGTGGGTTGCAAAGGTGTGGTAGACCTTTACCTTTATTTTTAACGCCGTTGTCTTCCACTTAATTGCATGTCTCAGTCCCCGTGATATCGCACCAATTTAATACCTTAACGCATGAATTTAGCTATGCGGAGAGTTGGAATGGAACCATGCAGTCCATTTTCCATTGAATCATCGATGATGATACACCGCCGCCCTCCGAATTAATCTCGCAACGGCATCCTGATCTCGTGGATGATTAGAGGGTGATTGTGAATTCCTTGGTTAATTTAGAGACAGTTGTTTGACAGCTTTTTTTTTTACGTTTAGCTTGGGCAGGCCAGGGAAACTTACACCTGCGTTCTGGGCAGTGAAAGTTGACCACGCCCTCCTATTCTTTCGAAATTTTAGAAACACTCCCTGCTACGCCTCAGACATGCTCCATTTTGGCATTTTGGTAGTTTAGTCGGTGACTGGAATTTCTAGTTCTGTTCTTGATTATTGTCGAATAGTCCATTAGATTGTAAGGATGGACATTGGTAATTGCTACTTGCTTACCCTCGATGTTGTGCTGAGGTTCATTCATGCACTCAAGGTTAATAGTAGCCTCCCACCGTTTTAGCCAAGGTTGGTTAGTGTCATTACCTCCAGTCAAATTCTTTTTATAAACATACTATTACTGTAATCTGGGATCTAATGTATTTGAAGGTTCGGGTATTTTGAGAACAGGTGTTAAGAAAATGTAGTTGGGTTTATAATTCTTATTATGTTGCTATGGTTAGAAATGAATTGGTTCTATTATTCCGTTTTTCTTGGAACCAAATATTTTTGTATGATCCATTGAATGTGAATGGTCTTGCCACAATTGATTTTAAAAAGTGATAAAAGCATTTCTTAAGATTTTCTTTATTATCGCCATCATTTTAAGTTAAGGTTAATGTTAATTTTATAATGGTTGAGTTAATTGATTTTAGAATATTGCATCAACTAGGGATTATAATCATTGGGAGATTACGTTAATTCTTGGTTCACAGTTCTGGCTATCGAATTATAAATTTAGTTCATTGAGTTAAGGTTAATATGCGTGAATAAAGTTGATTCTTGAATATTATGTTTACGTATTTATTCACTACATTGTCAGATACAATTACGTTAGTCTACTTGTATTGAATTATAAGTTTAGATCATGGAATGAATGATAGTGTAAATTTTACAATGATTGCGTCAAATGATTTTGTGGTAGGATAATGTTAGTAGTGTAAATCTTTTAAATATATATTTTGTCATTAGGGTAATATTAAGGATGATATCTTTTATAGTTTAAGTTATTATAGTTTAGACACTTCACTTGCAAGATTTCACAAATAAAAAGGAGGGGTGGTAATATGGTTATCATGTAAGGAAAGGGGTATTGTGGATTTATGGTTCTTTGATAACACATATATGCATTGAAATTGGAATTTCGCGTGATATAAGATGTGTGTTTGATGTTTAAATCTTACTTTGTGTTAGTAGGCGTTATCCTTGTAAATAGTTTTAATGGATGTATAATGCACTCTTTACTCCTTCTATTTCTTTAATGGATTTTGGTATTTAATTCTACCTTTCACTTAAGTGCGCCTATTTCCTCAAAATACGCAAAGCAAGCTACTTCCAGGAGTTGAACCGACATATCATCAAGAATCATCGCGAAATGATGCCTCCACTTAAAATGATATTGACTCCAATACACAAACGATGAAGAGTCCTATGATTTCAATTGAAGTTGTTCATGTGGCTCGGGCTTTTCTTCATCGTAGTCATTGCTCATGGTTTCGCTCTTTTTTGTGTATTGGGTTTTTCTGTGTTGCCATTAATTCTGGTGGGCACCCTTATCCGCTGGGTTCCTTCTGCAGGGTTCTTTTATTTGATTGGCTTAGGTTTGGGCTGTTAAATTTAGGGTTATTAAAGTTGTTGTTGGTTTCTGCGTCAATTTAGGGCCTGCTAATTTCAAAGGTAATTGAATGGACAATCCAAACTCATACTTTATGATATCAGACTTCGATCCGAGCAAAGCTAGTCGCTTCCAGATATAAGTTTGTGTGTGATTATTTCTGTAAAGAATCCAAAGGTCGACCGGGTATTCTGGCCTTTTAGCTGTGGTTTCCACTCTTATGTATTAATAACTCTAAGGTCGACACATATAAGGGTTTCGCAGAGTTCATCAAGGACCTCTGATTGTAGATTGCTTGGGTTTCTCGCCTCGAAGCAATACCAAAAGTTTATCTGACATTCTCTCTCTCCTGAGTAGAGAACTAAGATTAAACAACCTTATTTCCTATGCAAAAATAGTAAAACCTACTACGATTCTTCCATCCTGTTTCAGAATTCTGTACACAACAATAGTCATTTAATGCTTGCAGCTACTTATGGTGCACCTTATGTCCTCTTGTTTTGATATTTGTGGTTGTGTCTTGTAATATTTATTCATTCAAAGTATATAAATATATATATAAAAAAAAAAAAAAAACACTAGTTAAAAAAAAAAAAAAAAACCACTTGTTATATGAGGTCAAAATGCATTGTAAACGGAGGTTCATATGCTTCATAGAAGGTATCTATGATATCATCATCATCCCCTAGTTCATTTTGTTGGAATTCATCTAATAACATTCCCTCCATGGCCTGGGTTTCCTGCAAGAAATCATCCATACTAGCTTCTATATCATTTCCTTAATCCCCAACATGTAAATAACAAGTGTTACTATTGAGTTTTTTTTGTATCAAGCATCTCAAGACTAGTGGAATTGACCAGTGCTGTTTCAACCATTCTTCAGATTCTTCCTTTCCCAGTTTTTTTTCGCTTAGTAGTAAGATCACAACTGACATTGTAGTGGGGTGCAAAGGTATATGATTGATAGGTCGTTCATCATCATAATATTGATTGTAAAATTTATTGAACATTACATTGATATTATTAGGTAACACAACGCTTTTAATATGTTCAAACATTATACCAAACACTTAGAACCATGGACATTTTTTCCAAATAATAAACATGAAAACAAACTCCATTTATAAAACAAATGTTGAATTCAACAATGCATTTACATTCTTTCCATTGAAAATCCAAAAATAAAACTACTCAAACTTGTTTTTCTTACATCCTACGAGGTGTCTACATAAAAGAGATCAAATTCACAATATAATATCATTGACCCAGACTGGTTGGCCGAAGATGGCATGTTGATTAGGTAAAGAAGGTCCATGCAAAACATAGCATCTCATGTGGTATCTCCTCGATATTCACCTGGACCACGATAATATCTCGAAAGTATCCAATCATCCAATCTTGATCCAAGAAATCAAAAGGCAAATTATTAAACCGTGACTTGGATAAGAGCAACATAAATTCAATGAAATAATGGACTAATTCTAATAAAAATCTAGATGTACACCAAACGCATGAGAGAGAACTTGAAGGAGTTCTCAAAAGATACGTTTAATGAGGTGATTAATCAAATCCTAAGAATTGTCTGGCCTGATATTATAATTCTTTTTTTCCCCTGCATTTGAGCCAAAAACCATCATCTTGGGTAGCATAGAACAATCTATCTTCAAAAATAACTTCGAATAACTTTATAACTTGACAACACACTTAATTTGTTTTTCTACAATATCATTATTTTTTTCTACCCAGCTATACAAGAAAACTCAATATGGATTTACAAAATTAAAAAAACGTTACTCGATCCTATAAAATATCCTCCTCAACCATGTGAGTTCTGCCCCAAACCTCCTTCCCACCTCCACCCTCTCCTATACCCTCTCCCTCTCTTGTATCACCCTCTCTCACCGAGCCCCTCCTCTCATAGTCATTTTTATATCATTCCCTCTCTCTCCCCATTGGTGCACTATATCATTTGAAAATGTATTGATGCATGTGTATAAACAAAACACACCAGTGTGTTTAATTGAGATAAGCATCGAAGACTAATCTCTGTTATTTCCGCAGAGAAACTCCCCACAAACATTAACATGGATGTTTTCATTTCATTATTCAAATGTAATTCATTCACGTGTATATTACCACACACCACCCAAGGAATTATTACACTACATGTCACACGTTTATTTAAACTGTCATCGCACTAACCTAAAGCAAGTTTGAAAAATAGTTCATGCTTACTATCAATAATTTGAAATTTATTATGAAAATAATCGCATTATGCATATCGACCGTGTTATGTACTGAATAACACACAAAAATGTAACTTCAAAAGAAATAGGCACACATTTATCATCAATTTATCAAAATATAAAAAATGAGCTGCAGAATTGAGTTTTTGTGTTTATAAAGTAAAACCTATTCATTGTTTTATTGTTTGTCAAACTTTAGAAAGTACTTTTGTGAAAAAAAATATCAGCAAAGATTTCCAAGTGGGTGGATTTCTTTAGAAGAGCCAAATTCGAGGGGGACTACTGTAGATCACATAGAAATCTACAGAGCAGAAATTTCGTGCATATTATTTCATTCTATTAATCATATTGATCATTCTCCTACTTGATAAAGCAATTTTCAATGCATTCTCAAACAAAAAAAAGGGTTTCATGTAGTTACCTTCAGTATTGGAATCCCTAATTTCCTAACCATTCTTTGCTTTTCCTCTACTTCAAAGCAAAAAAATTAAGCAACACAATTTTTTTATAGGGTTTTGTTATTTATATATAAGCCTATCCATTTAAATGAAACCACTCATTGCATTGATAATAAAACCATATCGCTGTCACATTTATTTTATTTTAAATCCTTTTGTGGTGGACCGATGCACTCTGTACATAGTAAGCACACTAGAGAGTATTTGTTTGTAAAAAACATTGTTGTATTTCAATTCAGAATATTATTAAAAAACCTTTTTTAGAGTATGTGGTTCATAAACAAACACATCGGTATTGTTTCAAATCAACGGCGATTTAAAATGGAAAATATTTTTTATATGGAAATCATCATTTCAATTTTCTTCGCTCGACATGATGTACACAAATAGCATTTACAGAAGTCGCTTCTTTCTCTTTAATTCATAAAGCACCTCCGAACATAAAAAACTGTCAAATGCCTTTCAATTTCAACAACATTTTTATATTTCATCTGCATGGTGATGCGTCCCATGTATACTATTGTTGATGCCCACAGAAAATTATAATATATGCATCTAGATCTGTTTTTAATACACTATTATATCTTTGTCCAGGTGGATAGTTTTGCAAAAAACCAAGGATAAATAAGAGGGAAAACAAAGACATTGCAGGGATGCCCAAAAAGGGTGTTGTATAAATAATTTTTGTCCTTTTATGCACGCTGAATTCAAGCACGCCAGAAATGACCGATTTTCAACGTTTGCCGGTGGCAAAAAGAAAACAACAAATAGAATCTACCCATCACATAAGATAGACTATGAGGTAACAAAATGGTCGATTGAAAAATTTGGTAGCATTCACATTTTCGCATCTTTCAAGATTCTCATGTTCTTGCAGATATTTACATAAATAACCAATTCATCATCCATTTGTCCACACTGATGGAAATGAGTTTATTTGAATAGTTTACAGGCAATTGATTAATATTTGTTTATCGAACATTTATAGAAATCGCCAAAAGCATGACTCGGAAGAATGTGTATATTGTTTATGAAACATTTGGTGCCAAGGTATTTTTTATTATTCATGCAATCGCTATATATATATATATATATATATATATATACTTATTAGAATGGTTTATGTTTTGTAGATGGAAGATGAAGGGGCGAGACATAAAAACAATATATGATCTACCAAGAAAACATTGAAAACAAAAAATCAAAGTGAAATATCACTTACAAATGATGAGAAAATAAGGCATGCATGCAAATTGAGAAATGTCAACAATTCAACTCACGAATGATAATAAATATAATTGAATGTTACAAGTATTATATTTTCAACATTTGTTTCCGAAAATCTAAGATCAGTTTAATGTTCTCGGCATATTATCTCAATTGCATGAGGACATACATTAAGTATAACAATTACAAAATGGCTGTAATTTTATTATTGTATTGGACCTTTATGTTGTACCCCTTTGTATGACAATGGGTCTCTATTTCATATGTAATAATAAAATGGGTTTTTTATTTCATTGCATTGTCAAATGTTGTGTTCATGAATAAATAATATGTGTGATGATTTACATTGTTACCAAATAGGTTTAATTGGTTGGATAACAGATTAATGCAATCATTATATCTAAATGAAATAACATGAATACAAAACAATATTATTATAAAAAATATTTGATAATAAAAAAAAAAAAAAAAAAAAAAAAAAAACGATGAATTAAAATATATACATACCAGTGCATTGTAATTCTTTTGAACTCACTAGACAATGCATGCCATGATATAGATATCGGTGCATTTTTAGGAGTCACACAACGGATATTAATTATAATAACGCAATGTTACATACTATTGTGAAAATGTATTGTTCCATAAACGATATAATGTACAATAACATTTATCATTTCAAATTGTATGGTGCTCATGTTTTAAATATTAACCAATGCACTAATTTTCTTTTCGTACTAGTGCATTACATTTATTATACATGCCAAAAATCTAAATATTATTTATTCAAGTATTTATCTATATTGCGCATCAATGCATACTAAAAATAACATTTTTGACATATTGATACGTATTAATTACATAAGTACGTTGGTGCATTCTGCCATTAAAACTCATCAAAGTCCATTAATATGATCAAATCGGGATAACTATAAATTAATCGTGATCATGCATTTGATCCTGGGTAAATCACACCGCTAAATATACTGATTTCGTACCGGGAGGAAAAATCCTAAATCACATTGGTGCATCATAAGATAAGAATGTGAAACTGATGCATTAAAAGTGGAATAAGAGCATCGCTCCACACAATGAAAAACATGAAACTCGTGCTCAATAGTTATAAATGCACTAGAGAATTTTTTATTATATTCAAGTTTGGGGAGTTTTTATTATATTATTGTAATGGTGTGTTTTATTATATTAATGATACATGTTATTGTTCAATACCGCGACAAGCGTAAGTTTTACTGGCAAATGCATAAAACAAAATCCATTATAACCCACCTGCTCCAAATATTTAGCGAGAGGAAAATCCACTAAACTCACTAAACTCCTACATATAACATATAAGGAGGTTGTAGTGCAGGGTTATTTTGAAAAATTCCAAATTTTGTTACACTAAAACCTTCTCGCCAGAAGGTGTTCTCCTTGTATTTTCTTGACTCGACCGTCCATGCGTCCAAACTCATAGTCGATTTCTCAAATGGTCGATCCACTGATCGAATATCTTGGAATGCTGGTTGACTAACCGATCAATAGACTTGGAAAATATTTACCGATCAATGTAGATATAGCGGCGATCAACATCGACTATTTACGTGGTTGATCATTCCAGATGGATTTAGTTCCAGGAGAAGTGTGATGATCCCCCATGACTTTGATGTTCCAACACCTTCATCAACACACACATATATAGATATTCAAGAGGTGAAATTACGTCAACATGACACCCCCCCATAATTGTTGGTTCTTGAATCCCAAGCATCATATTGATCTTGATAAATCTAGATTTACAAAAAGGCTTCATGGGTATTCTAAAACCCAATCATCTCCGTTCTACAATATCTTCAAGAGAGGGAATGTTGTCATAATGAACCAAATATCTCAAATAGTGAGAATGAGGTTAAACATGCTTCATATTACTATGGGAAACAGGATTGTCAGCAACCTGTATGGCACTCTAATTTTCATATTAAATTGTAGTCGTTGTATAAATAAGAAGAAAAAGTTCACCCAGAAGTTTGTGGATCCATACCGCTTAATAATTGCATATTGAACTCAGCGCAACAATATTATGATTCTTGGTATGTTGAAAATTATAAAACCTTCTATTTCGCAGGCCGACTACAATCTTCAATGGAGAAGCGGATGAAGTGAAAAAAATATCTAGAAGTGGACTTTACGATCACCAATTCCTGCCTCCATATCCCAGCTTTGAGTCATCGATGAAGTCACCCATTGACCTGAAATTCGGACAATACTATTGATGTCAAAATGAGCTGCACCCTTGAGATAAATGAAGATTTTGGTTTCAACGTTTCTTCTGCTGGCTTTCTCTCCGTGGTCTTCTGCATAATCCAAGAAACCCAGACTATATAAAAAATAAATGTAGCTCAAAAAAGTAAGATAAAATGAAATTGCCGGTTCAATTTTTGATAAAGTGTAGCACTTTGAGTAGAGTTTACAAATTTTTAGATTTACCTAGATTGAAAAGGAGTACATATTTACAATCGAGCATCTTAAAATGTGTCAAAATATTCATTACATATTTTAGATTTAAAATAAAAACCTTCATTATAAGTAACTTGAAGGACCTAAAAACAATGTAGAGCAAATATTTGTCATGTCAAAGAGAGTTCAAAAAGTTATTTTCTTCCAATCTAAAGAATGATATCAATGTTGTTGTTAGCAATGACAAATTTCATCTAAATATACAACAACAATCAAGGTGTCTCCATTGGTATGGAGTATATACAAGTTGTGATCAAATTCACAAATATTTGAAACTAATTTGAAGAAAATTTCGTCGATCTTTTAGCATACCAAGTCAGTAGAGAGTTTCAAAACATAAACAAACTTTGAGTTGACAAACCAAGTTAGAATCTATTACAAAACCAAGAGTTTGTATCATAAATATTTCTTTAGATAGGTCTCCATGAAAAAAACACCCTCAACATCCATGTGATGGGTTATCCTTCCAAAAGGAGCAACAAGGGAAAGAATAAATCAAACATATTTCATCTTTGCAACATGATCAAATGTCTTATTGTAGTTGATACCTTCTTGTTGATAAATCCCTTCACAACCAGGTGTGATTTATGTTTCTCAACAATACCTTCAAAGGTAAATTCGTTCCTGTAGACCCATTGAAACTTCACAACATTATTTTCTTGTGGTTGGGGAACTAAGTCCTAAGTGTGATTCTTCTTTTGAAAAATAAGCAATTTATGTCTATGTATCCTATTCCCATTAAGGTCATCCTTGATCATCCAAGTAGGTAACATGATAAAAGTTTCAATTACATGAGTCATCAATGCAATGTTGACATGTTTCTTTTGACTTTGTTGTCTGAGGTACATTTCATTGACATCACCAATAAATTCAATATCTTGGCATTCATCCAAGTAGAAAACAAAACAAATAAATTGTTGTTCACTGCATATATATCAAGGTAACTTGACAAGTTCAACCAAATGAGATGACAAAATAGTCGAAATAGACATCGACAAACTAATCGACTTAGAGGGTGATGGTCTAGTAAAAAAAGGAAAAAAGTTATTTTGTTCGCTTGAAGGACTGAAAAAAGGAACATGAGAACCATATTTGAAAACAACATCAAAGTGATCATATTTTAGCAATCCATATGATGCATTCAACAAATTTGATCTCAGACCCTGATGGGGTGACACGCTGAGCCATGGATCAGCCTGACGGATATTACTGCATCCACCGCCAACATCCCCTCCCCGGATTCTAACTTGCCATGGATATGAGCGTGCGCAGATAGTTTATCAACAGCCCCTTCACAGGAAGGAAAACGCCCATCAAAGACTTAACTAAAGAAGCTTTTAATGGTCATGGTGGTCATGTTAGCACTAGTCCTCATCGCCTAGGTCGACAGAGCAAAGCGCTTTGGGGCCTCGCCCACCGAACAAATGTAATTTCCAGATTTTCTCCTCCAATCCATCAAGTACCGCGGTGGCCTCTGGCCAAGGTTCGAGCAGCGTTAATTCTAAAGAACTTTAACCCACCACCTCTGCACCTTCATGCCTGTGAGCGAGAGGGGAAGAAGCAAGGAGCTTCCCTGGTACACCTACTAACTACTTCATAAGCGGTGAGGAAAAATGATTTTGAGAAAGCCATAGCAATGGTATCCAGATGAAGGAGAACGACACCACGAACACCTCCAATGGCATTCATGGAAGAAGTTACCCCAGAGAAGGGCTTGGAGAGTTTCCCCAAGCACACTTTGTTCACCGTGCCAGATAATTGGAACCCACCTTCGAAGTTTGGTTCACACAACAACCATCCACCTGTGAGCATTCTACTTGGCCCAAGAGCGACCAACCTAGAGGATCCTTACACCACCTTCTATGTCAAAGAGGAGATTCCTCCTAAACCACCCATGGAAGCGGCGCTGAAAGCACACAATCAACAGGAAGCAGCTGCAACCACCCCCACGAAGTCAAGTGACTACCACAGCCAGGAGCAACCATTCCTAGCAGACTCGGGGTGCCTCAATCTCATTTTTAAGGTAAGGAGCCTGCTGGATGACCAAATATTTCACCTCACATGAATTGACTAGAGACTCGACATGCTCTTCACAGCTCACTCCAGAACTCTTCCAAAACAGCAATGCCTAACATGCGCGCAGGCTTATGCGTTTCCAGCAAGATGGCACCAGCACGAGGATGAGGAAAAGTGCGCAGGCTCAAAGGTTAAATGATGCTCAGGATTATAATTTGTTTTTTTGCTATAATTTAGGCTTCATGCCAATTAGCTTTCAGTTTTTTAGAACTAGTTCATGATATCCAGTTCCATCTTCATGACTGATAGTCCTCCGGTTTCTGCGTGATGACGATCATTAATTTTGTTATTTTTGCAGAATTAGGTAACATTGGTGGGTATTCACTGTCTCTGTTTCCTGTTTAGGCGGGACAGATGGCATCACAAATGGCTACTGTATTTTTCTATGATAATATGTTCTAGGCTCTTACTTAAAAAATAAAACAAACTGATCTCAGAAGAATTCTCACCAACTACATTTCAAGTTTGATAATGATTTTCCACTTGGAAGGATCAAATAGTCTATAGGTTTTAGACTCTTTAGATTCCTGTAACAAGGAAGGCTAACTTAATTCCTTTAAATCCAACCTCTTTCTACAATCATCAAAAACATGATCCTAGGAAACACATCCAAACACACCGAGGGGGATGACTGAGAGCTTATTTTCACACCACTGACTGTGTCGTACCCAGTGAAATCAAATTGCTTCAGATGAAAATTGAGAAGATAGTTTGGGTATGAAATTGATGTCGTGGGCTTCTGCATAACATGGTAATCTCAACCTGCCAGTTTAGAGGAATATCTGGCCTCGCAAGAAATATAATATCTCGGCTCTGCATTAACATCATTTGATTATTATGCTCGACATATTCTAATGGGATGTGTTAGGAACTAACTACAATTATTCAATACCATATCAACCAAGTATTCTTCAAAAGGTAAATTTCCATAGTCACCACCATTGTCTGATGTTAGGAACTTAATGGGTTAGCCACAATTATTTTCAACAAAGGCTCTAAATTCTATGAACTTTCAAAGACAATATTCTTGGCCTTCAGAAAATAGACCCAAGTGAAATGAGAGAGATCATCAATGAAATTTAATATATACCTTGCACCTACTAGAGAAAGTAGATTGATGCAACATACATTATTTTGAACCATATCTAGGAGGTTCAGTGCTTGTCATGCTTTTCTAGAATCAAAGTGTTCCTAATGATGCTTCCTAAGCACACAACCCTTACATACTACTTCTGGGGGAAACACTTTAGGTAGACTAACAACCATGTTCCGAAGCTTCCACCCCATTGGTGCACTCAAAAATTCATGTGTCTCAGCGATGTTCGGGATTTTGCACAACACATTTCATTAAATTTTAAAATGTCTGGATCTAGAATTTGTGGAACTTTATATATATTGAGTTTTTTCAAAGTGCTGGAATTAGAAAATCATTTAATCCATTACTTTGAATGTATACATTCACCATTTTGTTATAAATAAAATACTATTATAAACTCTCATGTATCATTATAATTTATTCCATTATTATTATTTTCATACTTTTCTATTGAAAGTTAAATGGACCTAGATCACAATAGTGGATCTTGATTTATCTACATCTTTAACTTGTGTGTTAAGTAAAAGAATGATCTAAATAAAAAACAATAGATCTATAATTTCAAACTAAATTAGCAAGATTTCTTTTTTTTGTAAATTGTGGAATTAAAAACTGTTTGTCTAATTACTTTTTCTATATATTCACTAATTGTGTTGATAAATTTATCATGATAAGCTATATAAAATCAAATTTACATAAACTTGCATAAGAAAATCTAATTATTAGACTTGGATTCCATACATTATTTCTATTACTATTATTTTTAACTCAGGATAAGAGCTAATTTGTTTAGTATTATTTAATGACATTAATAATATTGTTCTTACTATTATTAACCAATTTGATTATAATCTAATATACTAACTAATGTTGAGTTAGCATACTAGTAGAAGGTTGGCACAACTTTTAAGTGACCTATATAGAAGCTATTTAATGACATAATACCAATGTGTTTCTTACTATTATGACAATTTTAATTCTAGACATAGTAAATAATATTGTCTATATTGAGTACTATATTTTATTATATTAGTAGGTTGACAATATTTTATAGTCGACGAAGGAAAATATTATATTTGAGTTACTACGTATTAAGTTTATTGTTTTAACAATCAAAATCAATTATAAATTAGAATAACAACATAATTTATTTTTATTATTATTATGTATATTTTCTATTAAAAGCTAAGTTGATAAAGGATTACATTATGAATAATAGATTTGTAAGAAATTTATCACCCTAAATTTATTTAATGTCATTAATAATCAATGTCTATTACTATTATTAACCTAGATTTTAGTTATAAATTGATATTATAGTAACAATGTCAACAATGAGGTACTATAGTATGTCTAGGAGATTGGCACCATTTTCAAGCGACCTATAAAGTTCTTTAATGACATAATAGTAATGTAATCATTACTATAGCATTTTTATTTATTGTCATAGTAACTAATGTTTTTTGTATGGAGTAATATATTTTATTTTAGGAAGTTGGTGTCATTTAAAAATCCACAAGAAAAAAAAATTCATTATTAAGTCTAGGTTAACCCTTGAATTGATCAAAATAAATTATGAATTATAATAGAAACAAAATTTATTTCTTCTATTATTTGTATTTTTGTATTAAAAATATAGTCGACAAAAGAAAATATTATATGTGAGTTACTACTTATTAAGTTTATTGTTTTAACAATCAAAATCAATTATAAATTAGAATAACAACATAATTTATTTATATTATTATTATTTATATTTTCTATTAAAAGCTAACTTGATAAAGGATTACATTATGAATAATAGATTTGAAAGAAATTTCTCATCCTAAATTTATTTAATGTCATTTATTTATTTTTTGTAAATAAAAAGGTGGAACCTGTTATATTACCATAAGCAAAATACTGTAGCGGTTTGTGATGCCAGTTGTCCCGCCTAAACAGGAAATCGAGATAGTTGGGCATCCCTTGCCATGTGTTGCTCTATTCTTAAAATTAACAAAATTAACAGTGCATCGTCCTGCCCGAAGGAAACCAAGACTATCAGTCATAAGGATGGAACTGGATGTCATGAGCTAGTTCTAAGGAAACTGAGATCTAACTAGCCTAAAGCCTAGATTATAGCAAAGAAAGAAAATTCTAGTTCTGAGCAGCATTTAACCTTTGAACCTGCGTGCTTGTCCTCGTCCTCGTGTTGCCACCACCCTGCTGGAAACGCATAAGCCCTCGCGCAAGTTGGGCATTGTCTCTTTGGGAGAGTTATGGAGTGAGCTGCAAAGAGCATGTCCAGTCTCTAATCAATTCGCGTGAGGCGAAAGATCTGGTCATCCAACAGGCTCCTCACCTCAAAAATGAGATTGAGGCACCCCAAATTGGCTAAGAATGGCTGCTCCTGACTGTGGCTGTCATTTGACTCCGTGGGGGTGGTTGCAGTGGCTTCCTGTTGCGTGTGCACCTGTTGATTGTGTGCTTGCAGCGCCGCTTCCATGGATGGTTCAGGAGGAACCTCCTCTTCGACGTATCAAGTGGGGTACGGCTCCTCTAGGCTGGTAGCGTTGGGACGGGGCAAAATGCATGCAGGCGGAGGCTTGCTATCTGGACCAAATTCTGAAGGCGGGTTCCAGTTATCCGGCACTGTAAACAGCATATGCTCGGGAACATTCTCCATGCCTTCTTTCGGGATAACTTCTTCCACATACGCCATTGGAGGCGTTCGTGGTGTCTTTTTCCTTCGTTGGGCTGCCATTGCTATGGCTTTCTCAAAATTCTTTTTCCTCTGTCGCCATGATTCCGTCGTGTACCATGCAGCTCCCGTGCGCGGCTTCCCTCGCAATCTGGGCATGGTGGGGGTCTGGTGGAGTGCCGAAGTGCTTTCCCGACAGGTCGCTTGGCTCCAGAACACTCGCGAGTTCACAGGGTGTTGCCACTGTTCCAATGAATTGGAGAAGAGGCTGCGACAATTTTGTTGTTCCAGTGGAGCGGAGGCTGCAGAGAGTGCTTGGCTCTTTTCTCTGTCGACCTGGGCAATAAGGACTAGTGCTAACATGACCGCCATGGCCATTAAAGCCTGTTGGTTAATGTGTTGTTGGCTGGTACTCCTCCCTCGCGCGAGGGGCCTCATCGTTTGAATTTGCCTGCTCATATCCATGGCAAGTTAAAGTCGGAGGGGATGCGGGCCGGTAGATGCATTAATATTGCGTCCCGGCTGGCTCCCGCATGGCACAATTGCACGACGTGTCACCTGATCTAGGGGTTGAAGGTCTTTAGTGGCCAAGGTTTGGCACCGAGTGAATATCTCTGGATCTGGTGAGATGTGGGCTTCCCAACAAAAGTGTTCCACTCTCGTTTCAACTGCTTCATTTGCTAGGCAATCCGCAACCTTGTTTGTGTCCCATTTCACGTGGGAGGTAGTGATGCTGAGATGGGGTTGGAGGAGGTGGCTGAAGTCTTCGAGTAGACCATAGAGTCTCCAGCTTGGTGAGATTTTGGTAGGGTTGCATCCGTAGAGAATCCTGGTGGTTATCCTTATGATGACTTGCGAGTCCCCCTCTAAGATTATCCTTTGGTAGCCTTTGTCCATGGCTGATTGGAGGCCTCGTAGTAGTCTTGTTATCTCAGCTACGTTGTTGGTTGCGTCGCCTAGGAATCCCGCATCCAGACCAAGGATTTCACCGTTGGAATTTTTGAGCACTGCCCCATATCCTGCTGCTCCCGGATTGCCTTTGGAGGCACCATCAAAATTTACTTTGATGAAATGTGCTGGAGGGGGAGTCCAACTGGTTGGACTGGTTGGTGGACCCTTATGACTCCTTGGTCCTAGTTGATGATTTAGTATGGGCTGCCAGCTTTGAAGAATGCATTGTTCCTCTGGGTTGCATTGAAGATCTTCCATTGTCCGGGACTTACTCCTGATTGTTTCTTTGATTAGGGATCTGATTTTCTCCCATGTGGTCTTTGGCAGGGAAGATTGGGAGTGGAATATTCTCTTGTTTCTTTCCTTCCAAATTTTCCAGAGAATAAATCCCGGCAAAAGTTGTCAGATGAGATTGAGTATGGGGTTATTATAGGTACTGTGATCCCAATTCTCGATTGTGTCATTGATGTTGCACCGATTTTGGTTGGATTTACGCATTATTTGCACTCCTTGGTCCCATATTTGTTGGCTATAGTGACACCCGTTAAAGAGGTGTTCTTTAGTTTCCTCCTGTTGATAGCATAGAATGCAGAGGAATGGTCCTATAAAGCCTTTTTTCCTTAGATTTTCCCACGTTAAGGCTCTATTGTGCACCACGAGCCACAGGAAGGTGGAGACCTTAGACCAAAGAGAGGGATTCTAGACTTTACTCCAAATGTGCTCCTTTTTTTGTCCCTGGTGATTTCCCTGCAGTAAATAAGCTTCCTTGATGGTGAAGATGCTAGTTGTGGAGTATCCCCACCTTAGGATGTCCAGTCCCTCTCGGGAGGGTATTTTCCTGCGCATGGCTTGAGATTGTTAGCTCTGTAGATTGAGATTTTCTGGGATCCCGAGCTCTCGATTTGAGATCTTCCATTGGCGCCATCGCTGCTGCTGTGTTTGTGGTCTCCAGAGGTCCTTAACCTTTAGGGAGGTGTTCTGGTAGAGGGCTCTTTTGAGATCGGATAGTTCCTCCATTGCGTCCAATGGTTTGAGTTGTTTCCAGGAGTCCTGCCAGAATAGGGCACTTCCTCCTTCTCTTATCTCCCAGAAGGCATGATTCTGTACCAGTGTGTGATTCTGTACCAGTGTGTGATTCTGCCAAGATGTGTTCCATATGTTGGAGCCATGTATTCGGTTGTTTTGTCGGATTAGCTGGTCCTCCGGTGTGAGGAGGGCATACTTTCGTTTCCACAATTGTGCCCAAGCGGCCGTTGGATTTTTTAGCCATCTCCACCAGATTTTAGCTCCCATTACTTGATTAAGTTTCCCTGGATCCCGGAGTCCCAACCCTCCTTGACTTTTTGGCATGCAAAGTTTATCCCAGTTGACTAGTGCCCATTTCTTGTTGGGTTGATGACCGTGCCAGAGAAATTTGCGCTGAAGGTTTCTAATGGCTCTGATGATTTT
The DNA here is from genome assembly GCA_010110895.2 of Picea sitchensis. Classification (NCBI taxonomy): domain Eukaryota; kingdom Viridiplantae; phylum Streptophyta; class Pinopsida; order Pinales; family Pinaceae; genus Picea; species Picea sitchensis. Next base: position 23,569 of record SNQJ01S0059376.1, read on the forward strand.
TTTAGGAGCAGCCAAGGCGGTGAAAAGATAAGTGGGTAGAGCTTGCAGAACTGACTTGAGGAGTACCAGTCGTGAGGCAATATTGAGGGGTCTGAAGGTCCAATTGCTTAGCCTGTTGGAAATGGAAATGAGAAGGTTTTCCCAGGAGATGGATCTGGTTACCGCTCCTGTGAGGGGAACCCCGAGATAGTTGGATGGAAGGGAGCTCCTGGGTATCCCCAGAAGTCTGGAAACATGGAGTTGGATAGAAGGCGAGGTATTAAAAAAGCATAGCTTAGAATTTTCCAAGTTGAGTGTCATGCCTGAGGCGTCAGTGAAATTAGAAAGGATGGAATTGAGCTTATTAGCTTCCTTGACCGTGGGAGAGTTCAGGAGGAGGGTGTCATTGACAAATTGGCTATGAGAGGGTGTTGGTTGAATGTTGTGCAGAGGCAGGCCTTTGAGGGAGCCTTCCGCTACTGCTGCCTTGATGTATCGTCATAGGCCTTCCACCAGAAGTACAAACAGGAAGGGGGAAAGGGGGTCCCCCTGTCGTATTCCTCTAGATGGTGAAAAGGGTTGGGAAGGCACACCATTTATGAGAATGGAGAAGAAGGCGGAGGAGGTGAGATTCATGACCCAATTTACCCAACCCTGATCGAAGCCAAAAGAGTTTAGGACAACCCTGAGATACTGCCAATTGGCTCGGTTGAAAGCTTTTGAGAGATCAAGTTTGATTAGCATACCTGGAGTTCTTGAAGTCTTGAGGGAGTGGATGATCTCATGGGCTAGAATGACGCTATCCATGATTTGTCTCCCTTCTACATACCCTGCCTGCTCCTTGGAGATGACAAATGGCAGAATGGGTTTGAGTCGATTGGCTATGACCTTCGTTATGATTTTGTAGATAACATTGCACAGGGCGATGGGTCTGAATTGTTTGGGGTTTGTGACTCTTTCTTCTTTCGGAATAAGGGTGAGAAAGGTGGCGTTGAGGGCTGGTAGTACCAGGCTTGAAGCTCTTGATTCCTCTACCACTTCCCATACTTCTTGTCTGACTAGGTCCCAGCAGTGGTGGAAAAAATCCGTGGTGAATCTGTCCGGGCCAGGTGCTTTTCCTGGGGGCATGGTTTTTACTGCTTGGTCTACTTCTTCTTGGGTAATGGGCCGAGTTAAAGCTTCATTTTTCTCTGAGGTTACCAGTGATGGTATATGTCCGGTGACTCTATGTATGGCTTTCGTTCTATCCTTCTTTGGTTTCGTTAGAAGATCTTGGTAGTACTTGAGCAGCTCCTCCTCGATTTTGGAGTGTTCCCTGGTTATGTTTCCCTGACTGTCCTCCAGGTGAGTGATCCTGTTGGCGTGTCATCTATGCATCATAGCTCTATGAAAAAAAATTGTGTTCTTCTCCCCTTACTTGAGCCATTGCACCCTGGATTTCTGCTTCCATAAGATTTCCTCTTATTTCCTTCTTTCTTCAAGTTGTTCCTATAGTTGCTCCTCCTCCTTCATTAATTCTGTGGTTCTGGATCCGGAAATGAATATTTTTTGAATCTCCCCCAGTCTGCTTTCTATGGTCCTTATACTTTGAAGTATATTGCCAAAGCAATTTTTGTTCCATTGTTTCATCATTTGCTTGAAGTTTTTAAGGCGCTGCTAAAATTTGTACATGCTAGAGCCATGGTCTATTTTCGCCTGCTCCCACCAAGATTTGGCTAGCCGTTGAAAATCTAGATGCGATAGCCAGAATTTCTCAAAGTGAAAAGGCTTTTATCTAGGAGGCCCTCTTGTGTCTAGCTGAAGAGCCAGGGGCCAGTGATCTGAGCCTGCTTTTGGTAGAATGAGGCTTTCCAAATAGGAGCCTGATTCCATTATTTCTTCGGTGACTAAGAAGCGGTCCAGTCGATAGGCAATGTGTTGATTGCCTGATCTACGATTGGACCAGGTGAAAGTACCATTGCTATTCTTTATATCTACTAATTTTAGATGATCAATGAGAGCTTTGAACTTACCACTGTCTTGGTCTAGTTTTTTGGTGCCTCTAGTTTTCTCCTACAGCATCAGGATCATGTTGAAGTCGCCTCCCAAGATCCAATTTGGGTTTGTTTTCAGGTTCTTGATCAGTTCAAGCCGCTCCATGAATTTTTCTTTGTCCTGGTTGTTGTGAGGCCCATAGACATTGGTGATGGCTCCTTCCTGATTTGAGCCGATGACCTCGAAGTGGGTCGTTATTGTGCCTATCGCTGTAAAGGGTTTGCTGATAGTGATGTTGGATGGGTTCCATAAGATGGCAAGGCCGCCTGAGGCCCCGGTGGAATCTGTTGTTATTGAATCACATTCTCGCCATATGCGCTGAAAGATTATTTCAGCTTCTGCTCCTCGGCATTTAGTTTCCTGTAGCAGCAGGATATCTAGTTTTTCTGCTATGATGCAGTCTCGGAGGATCCTTTGCTTGGATCTACCATTCAGTCCTCTAATGTTCCAGGTGATTATCTTCATCATTAAGAGGGGGGTGTTGAGTGGAGGTATCCCTCCAAGAGCTTGTGGATCTGACCTGAATTTATCATAAGGTTGCCTGCTTCCTTGATCAGTTGGTGTGCGGTTTTCCTTCCTCTTCTTTTGTTTTCTCGAAGGACTCTCTTCAAGCCAGAGCTCGAGTCAGTTGCTATGCCTAGGCGTGTTGTGGATCCTGCTGAGGAGTTGAGAAATACCTTATGTACTTTGCATAATTGTTCTTTAGGGAGGGTCTGCAGGTCCTTTTGATTTAGAGCTTCCTCCATCTTTTCCAGATCTATCCCTGCTAGATCTCGGTCGTCCAACAACATTGGGGTGTCCCCATCCCCTTCTCCTCTATCTTCTGTGTGGGTTTCACTAGTTTGGGGAGAAGGGTTAGTAGTTGGGAAACTTTTTTGCGGCTGTTGAGGGTCCTTGTGTGGGTCCTGAATTTCCTCATCGTCTGGCAGCTGGTCCAAAATATCATAAGAGTTTTTGGTTGCGATTTTTTGTCTGGAGTCCGGGATCGGCTTCCTTGGAGGGTTTCTCCTTTTTGATGCAACCGTGTTGAAGCCGTCCTTCTGCATGGATTCATTTTCTTTTGTAGCTTGTTTGATAAGAGGGCAATCCCGATATAAGTGGTCGTGCTCATGGCATCTCCTGCATCTAAAGGGAATGTGCTCATAGTCCAGAGTTTGTTGCCAGTCCTCATCCTAGTACTCAAGGGTCACCGCTGCAGGGAGTGCTTTGGAGATATTCATGTAAACACAGATCCTGGCATATGAGGTATATTTTCGCTGTCTTGTGGCTTCCGAAGCTTTGACATACTGCCCGAGGGTATTTCCTATGCCCATTAGAATCTCTTCCAGCCAAAACTCTTATGGCAGGGAGTATAGGCGGATCCACACCGGGGCCATGGTGAAATCCTCTTTATCCGGGCTAAATCTTTCAATCCAGAAGCGTAGGAACAACCCTGTCGAGTTGAAAAAGTACGGCCCATTTTCAAAGATCCTATCCTTGTCCTCTAGATTGTATAGGATGATTGTAAAGAAACCCTTGGAGCTAAGTTGGACCTCATAATCCCCTTTGGGATTCCACCAGTGCTTGATCCATTTGTTGAGATCCCTCTCTGCAGGCCAAAGTCCCAGAAATTTGCCAATGAGGGTGTGCTCTTTCATAAATTGTGTGTTCTCTCCAACCCTGGTTGAGCTAATAAGGTATTTCGGTGGTTTCTCCATTTGTGGAATGCATTTACCTGGTTCCCAGCCTCGTGGTGGCTTTGGTTGAGATGTTCCGGCTTCTGTTTTCATTTCCGTTCTGAGGCCTTGTTCCCTGGCTAAGAGTTTCTCTCGTACCTACGGTGGCGTCTCGAAGGTGGGTCTCTTTGCTCTGATGCCTGATTTGTCATTGGCCGCCACATTGCGGTATGAGGGGGGTCCCCCCCCCCCTCCTCGGCCATGCCGGTGTATCAGTGGGGGCCGAATGGTCGTGATCGGTACTAGTAAATCTGTGCGCAGAGGTTCTTTGTCTGGTCGGCGGCAAACTACACCCCGAAGGGAATAGGGTTTCTCATGCTGCATTCCGTCCGCTCCTCCGTCGACTCCCGACACACTAGTGTAATCAAATTGATTTAATGTCATTAATAATCAATGTATATTACTATTATTAACCTAGATTTTAGCTATAAATTGATATTATAGTAACAATATCAACGTTGAGGTACTATAGTATGTCTAGGAGATTGGCACCATTTTCAAGTGACCTATAAAGCTCTTTAATGACAAAATACTAATTTGTTCATTACTATAGCATTTTTAATTATTGTCATAGTAACTAATTTTTTTGTATTGAGTAATATATTTGATTTTAGGAAGTTGGTGTCATTTTAAAGTGCACAAGAGAAAATATTTCATTATTAAGTCTATGTTTACCCTTGAACTGATCAAAATAAATTATGAATTAGAATAGCAACAAAATTTATTTCTACTATTATTTGTATTTTTGTATTAAAAACTAAGTAACCTATCGAGGTTTACTTCATCAATAATAGATTAATATATGAGAAATTTTTTACCTATAAATTTATTTAATGAAGGGTAAAATAATGAAGTTGGGTAACACTTTTGTGACAATCGGGTCTCCAAAATTCCTAGCGGCCATTTTTCGGCCGAAAAAATGTTGCTAGGAATTTTTTTTGCAGAAAATTTGCACGTCAAATTTAACAGTGCCCTCGAAATTCATGTACAATGTTTTTCAGATGAATTACTTTCCCATGGTAAGCATATTTCGGCCGAAATACCTTTTGGTCGAAACATTTATTTTTAACGGATTTCGTTAAAAACTAGGTTTCGACCGAAAGAATATTTCGGCCGAAAACCTGAAAATGGGACTGTTTGCAGGAAACTGCAAATTCCCTCCATCTTACTTCATCTTTGGAGGTAGAGGACTCCTACAAATACTCAGAATTTAGTTTCATAATGGATACCAACATTTTTAAAATTGAATCCACTTTCATTGGGTATAATTTGTTTTCATTTTCATTGTTTTTATCTAATTTTATTTAATTTTATAAAAAAATCATTGCATAATATTTTTAGGTGAGATTATGATTCAGTGAAATGAAAAACCCATATCTTTAAAAATGTACAATGGAAAATTATGGAAAATTTATAGTCATAATCCTTAAACTATTTTCTTCAAAAGGGTATTTTTAGATTTTACTTTTAAGTAAAAATTAAGATAGATACATGGTGGAGGAAAACATGTGCTTAAAATCTATAACATTTTCATATTGGTCAACTTCAAAAAATTCTAGAAATTAAAATATTCATCTATTAGATTCAAAACTATATAGTAATCACAAAATAGAGTCTCTGTAGATTGCTGCAGTATATTTCATTTGTTAAAAACAAAAGTTTAATAATGGATACATTGTTGTGGGAAAAAATAACTCATTATCTTTCCCTTCATTTTTAAGGAACATATTTTCAAACAATAGCTAAATTGACATATCAAATCTCAATAAATAAAAATTGAAAAATAGTCAGTAAAAATCTAACAAAATTCTTCACTAGTTTTGTTTTTACAGAAAAGTAAAATTCTAAATAAAAAAAATACTTTTGTTTACCGGAAGTTGAAGAACCTGTTAAAATTATAATAAAAAAATGTCATAAAACAAGCAAAAGTGTTACCCATATTCATGATTTTACCCTGAAATTGATCTTAATAATGTGTTCATTGTTATTTTTAATTTTTTGATAAATTTCTTACCTATAAAGTTATTTAATGACATTGATGTTGTAACATCCCACTCTTGCGCACTGAGCAAACTTATTCTTTGAGGACACTTGCTTGCAAGTGATCTGGATTTTATGTTATTAAAACATTTATTTTGATTATGAGGCATTATGGGTTGATGACTTTTCGTTTTACTGCATTGACATAGACAGGTGCTATTGATTCAGAGGCATTGATGGAATCCCTTGCACTCTGGATCGAGTCGGGGAGTGTACCAATGGGGTTTGACTGTTTTATTGGTGATATTAGTGCATCTGATTAGATGATATGATATAGATATATTCTGACATGATTCGTTGATGATGCAGGATGATTATAGCTTGCCGACCAGACTCACATGCGGAGTAAAGGGGTCACACACGACTACCAGAGATGTTGAGGGAGAGGTGTGGACAGCATCCCTTCCACAACTTACTAGCACTCTCGTCGTGGCTCAAACTATAGGTTAACGTTTACCTAGTTCGAGAGGACCCACGATGTCATGAGGGCAGAATGCGATATTCGTTCACGATGATTCTAAGGGGCACACAATAAGGTGGGGGCCTTATTCCTTAGAGGCCCTTAATCTCCCACAAGTTCACCTGGCGGAGTATTAACTCCAGGGGTTTATGATGTCTATCAAGTTAGTCAAGAGGCGAGTGGCACCCATGGAGCACGTGGTGCGTCCTAAAGGGCACGTCGCGCAAGAAAAATGGAAAGAGGCGAGTGACACCCTTGGAGCATGTAGTGCGTCCTAAAGGGCACGTCACGCAAGGGAAACGGATTAAGGGGAGTGGCACCCTTGAAGAACCTAGTGCGTCCTGAAGGGCACGTCGTGTTGTTGATGATAAATGAATGAACCTAGATGGTCTTAGGACGAATAACGTGTTAATAATTTTTAAAATAATTTCCCTAATAAAATGTCGCCCAACACTAAAATTTAAGGTCTAAGTCTAAATTATGCTAGGGGTAAAATTTCATCTATCTATAATAATAATAATAAAAGTAAAAAAAAACAAAACAAAAAAAACGTAAATAAAGATTATACTCCTCGTTAAAACTTGTAACAATAAGGGGGTAAGCGATTTAAATAATTCATAAAAATCTGTTAGGGTAAAATTTTAAAAAAAGGGGGAATAATTGTTTTATTTTTATGATAAGTTAAAAAATTTAAATAAAAAGGGAAAAAGGAAAAATGGGGTTATTTTCTACACCTGCCAATTTTGAGTCCTAAATGAAAAGGGGAAAGAGAGAAATCTAAAATATTTAGGAAACTAGGAAAAGAGGGAAACATAAGAAGAAAAGGGAAAGCCAAGGGAAAAAGCATAAAGTCGAACTTAGTAAGGGTATCTATCATTTAAGAGCTTTCTAATTTAAACTGAACTAGCAATTTAATAATGGGGAAGGTCATTAAAACCTGTAAGAGAATTTGGGGACACCTAGGAGCGAGTCTAGGAGTGAATCTAGGTGGGTGATGGAAATAAAGATAATTAAGTAATTAAATAAATTAATTTATGGAGGAATGAAGGGGATGAGTGACACTTGTATGGGGAGGAATTTTTAGGATTTAAATTTTAAAAACGTAATTAAATGAGATTTTAGGAAAGTAAGGAACTACAAAACTCTATATAATGAAGGGAGGAGATGGAGGATGGATCTCTTCTATTTTTGTAACGTTACACTGCAGAAATATCTACTTGATTGACTTAACTTGTGGGAGTTGGGATACCCAACTCCGTGAGGAGTGGTAGCTCGGCCTTGCGAGGCGAGCTGGGAGTTAGTCGAAATCTCTAGATAGTGAGTGTGTGGCTGCTTTGCAGCTCAGGGGGCTAAGGGGGAAGAAGAGTACCCCTAGCATTGGTTGGGAGGTACTGGTAAAGTCTCTTTGGCTGGCAAGAAGGAGATGCACGAAGTGCGGAGGACGTCAACTCGGAGGGGCGATCAGGCAACGGTATGCATTCTTCATTTTTGTATGGTAGATTGTTGTAGGAACTATGATTTGGAGTTGCATGTTTATTTGGGCAGGTAAACTGATTGTCTAGATTGATGACTGAAATTTTTTTATAACCTAACAAGATTGAGTGATTGATTTTCCCATGACCTTCATTCCCCACATTTCGTGACCGCCCTGTGGTGTTGATTGTGATCCTATTGGTTGTTTTTGTTTTTTTTTTCTCTCCTTCATCCCCAACTCATCAGTCCTCGCCTGAGCAGTCATCTAGGAGCCTGATCTATGGTCGTTGCTTCAACGTTAATAGACCTATGGATCTCAACGCCCTGCTTTTCTGTGCGAGGATGGTGAGCGGAGGACGTTCCTGTCAGTCATCTACCTCTGATGTTTATTCTTAGCTGAAGGTTCACCTTGCATCTTGATGAGATTATTTAACTCTATAAATTTGATTGTTGGCGAAGTTTTTCTTCAAACCCGACATATTTGTATCTCATTATTATCTCATTTTTACCCTATTTTTATATCTTGATGGATCAAGTTCTAACCCTGCGTTTTATTCTTGGATAAATTATCACTTTGCATTTGTATTGAAGGATAAATTCAAACCCTACATTTTATTCTTGGATAAATTTATAACTCTGCGTTTTTGGATGGCGTTTTATTCTCTGTGATTATATCGATTATATTGGCAGTTCCGAGCTCTTGAATGTTAACATCTCAGCATACATAGGTTTTTTTTTCAACATATATTCAGACTATGCCTCAACATTTTTAGACTACATTTTAACGCATTAACTCAGTTCTTTATTTCCTTCTTTTGTTATTTGTTTTACCTATGCAACCACCGGATTTTACAATAATACATACATCATTTTTCTCTGTGTCTCACCCCTTTGGACTGCGTTTCATTACCCTTATGTTGCTTTGTGTTGGTCAACAGATTATTTTCTTGTGCTCTTCATGCCGACGAATTTATTTCTCTTGACAGCATGTTATATGCTAGACAACATCATCCCAATTTCTGGACAACAATAACGTGTTAACGCCAGACAACAAATTTATGCTACAATGACCCTTACATCTGATGTATTCCCATGATCTTTTAAGGATATCAATTCAATGACTATATCATCCCTGTATTTATTTATGATGAGGATTTTCTTTTTTTTTAGCGATATTGTTGATTCTTGATTTCAAGACGGTTATGTTTTTAGACAGCGAATGGGATAAGGCCTGGATGAAAAGGCAGTGATATGTTTTTATTTTGGTTAATCCCTTAATGGACAACGATTCCAAATTCACCTTAGGACAACAATCTTATCTATGACTGTGCCTTAACAGTAATTTTGGTAGTGCATATATTTTAGATACAGCCTCATTTCGTAGGCAATGAATTTATTGATTGTCAGTGATTTGCAGTTTCTTTATGACTCTGTAAAATCCATCGGACAGTTGTAAAAAAAAAAGGGAAAGATTCACCGTCAATCAAGGAGAAATATCCACCAAAAAGTAGTAAAAAGGGAAAACTTGAAATATTAACTCGTATAATTTATTCTTGTCATAATTATTATCTATAGATATTATGAACCTTCCTTCCCACTCTCAGACACCATTTATTACCAACTCCCAAGCGTTCTTGGATGTCTTTGATGATCATATCAAGAGAATCGTAACTTAAACCTTCCCAGGTATAGTTGTTGTGAGTTGTATCTCTGATAAATGAGAATTACAGTGATGGTTGAATGTTAGCTTTATTATTGTCTTTTCTGATATATAAATGTGATGTGTAAACCATTTTAAATTCAATTTTGTTCTAGATTTTAAAGGTAAATTCTGAATTTTCTGATAGTTTAACATTGTAGTTGGTTGGCGTTGATTCTGGCTGAGGATTGCACTCTATGTTTCGTCAGGAGCCTTTATTGTATTGCACAGTAAAATGCGCATGGAGAAAATAAATTCTAATATTGATTAAGAGATTCCTAAAATCTAAGTCATCCTTGAGCGGTTATGGTCACGTAGTGAAATTGGAGTACCATGTAAGTTATTAATTTAATGGTAATGGGATCTAGGTGTCAATCGAACCTAGGAGCTTCTTGTCAGGGGTCGAATAATTACCCCACAAAGGTTTCTTATCACTTTATACCTTGGAGGATTCTTGTTGTGAAATTGCATTAACCAAGTCTTGACGTCTTTACAACTATATTAGTACTCCTTTGCCAAGTGACAGTTGCCTTATTATACAATGGTAAGAGTGCAAGTAATGCAAGCTGCTAGAAATCCATAAGTTATTACCATGAAGGACCTTCCCCACTTTTATGTTTACCATTTAATCATCACTACAATTGAGGATTACTTAATTGAGCGGATCCCAAACAAGATCATTATTTTGCTACGTAGGCTCTTGTTTAATTTCCTATGGAACGACCTCCCTGGAAAACGCCGCTTCCATCTTTGTAGCTGGCAGTCTCTATCTAGACCCCGAAAGGCAGGGGGATGGTGGCTCAAGAACCTTTCTATCTTCAACACAACATTCTTGGCTTGTTCATTCTCGAGAGCGGTCACACATGACAACATTTGGCACCAAGTCATCATGGATAAATATCTTGACTCTCTTCCCCTCCTCCATTGGTTGCGAAAGACTTCACATGATCAGAGAAGGGCTTCACCCTTTTGGAAGGGCCTGTCATCCGCATCACAGGTGATTTTACACTGGCTTCGATGGAAGCCCAGATCGGGTATTGAGATCTTACTTGGGAGGGATAAAATTCTCGATTTGGAGAACCGCTCGATCCTCTCGTCACCTCTCAGAACGTAGCTTTCTTCATTAAATCTCGGGTGCCTGGCGCAGGTAAAAGTGGAAGCCTACGCCTTCCCTCTCCCCGACCTCTGGTATCACAGTAGCGATTTACAGCTCCGGGGACTGCTAGCCATGGAATGGGACGCCTACACTGCAGCATTGAAATCAGCTAGGATCGCCCTCAATGAATCGCAGGACACTCTCATGTGGGCCGGAGGAGATGCCTCTGGCATCATCACCGTTAAAAACGTTTATGCGGCCCTCCTTCAACCATTGGCCACTGGTGCAGATATCGCGTGGCTTCTAAAGGTTTGGAAGTGGTCGATACCACTTAAAATTCAGTTTTTTATTTGGCTCTGCGTGAAGGATAAAGTTCTCACATGGGAGGCACTCCGTAAGAGAGGCTGGCAAGGGCCCGGGATTTGCCCCCTTTGCAACCGAGCCTCAGAAGATATCCATCACCTCTTGATCCACTGCAATTTCACAACTTATGTCTGGAGTCGGTTAATACAACACTACTCTCTTTCACCTGCCTGGAAGGATGACACCATTACAAATTGCTTCTCATCTTGGCTCTCGGATAAATCAGCTCCACATCCCTTGGTTGCCCATGTTTGCTGGCAGACTTGGAAAGAACGCAACCAGGTGATTTTTGAGGGATGACCTCCCTCCTTTCAAGTGGTTCTTCACAGAATCTTGTCCTCCTTCCATTGGCAGCCAACCTCTGTAAAGGCCATCCAAATCAAATCTTGTGAGTATTCGATGGCGGAAGGCTCCACTTTAGTTTTTTTTGACGGCGCTGCACATTCAAACGGACTTTGTTGTGGGGCTAGAGGCACCTTCAAATCTCATCCGATGAGGATCACAAATTGGTTCTTAAATTGTGGTGTGGGATCTAACACCAAAGCCGAACTCATGGGCTTGTGGGCTTCTCTCAACCTTGCTTCTTGTTGGTCCTTAAACCACTTACTTGTGCTAGGAGACTCGAGAGTAATAATTGATTGGATTAATCACAAATGCAATCTCCATTCAGTCCACATTGAAAGCTGGAAGCAAAAAACGATGGATCTGTCCAAAATCTTCACCGACGTAAACTTCCACCATATTCCCAGATCCCATAATTCAGAGGCGGACGCACTCTCAAAGAGGGATCTAAGCGAGGTGATTGGGAGGCTCTCGATCTATCACTATGATAAAGGAAAAGAGAGCCCTATCACCTTTTATAATATCTTCGAATTGTAATGCCCACCTCAAGTATTTTGTTGACAGCATAGTAAGTTTTTACTTGATTCTTCTACAAAGATTCCTCTAGCTAGAGTGGTCATAACATTTTCTCCTCTTTGAAACTCTCTGGTAATTGTATGTAATGGTCTTTTCTTTGGCCAGCACTGAATATGCTCACTCAGCTTGTTTGTTGAATTTTGCAAACGAATTTATACCCTATATAAATTTGAGAAAAAAAATTCTTGAAGGATTACTTAATGGACAAATGAAATAAAGGTATATTAAATTATATTTCCACTTTATAAGCTTAACATAAGGTCCTTCTCACAATAATATATACTACTATATAATGCTTAATGGACAAATGGAATAAAGGTATATTAAATGTCGCCCAACACGAAAATTTTTAAGGTCTAAGTCTAATGCTTAAGAATTTTTAAAACAATTTCCCTAATAAAATGTCGCCCAACACGAAAATTTAAGGTCTAAGTCTAAATTATGCTAGGGGTAAAATTTCATCTATCTATAATAATAATAATAATATTAAAAAAAAAAAAACAATGTAAATAATGAGTATACTCCTCATTAAATCTTGTAACAATAAGGGGGTAAGCGATTTAAATAATTCATAAAAATCTGTTAGTGTTAAATTTTTAAAAAAGGGAGAATAATTGTTTTGTTTTTATGATAAGTTAAAATTTTTAACTAAAATGGGGAAAAGGAAAAAGGGGGTTATCTACACCTGCCAATTCTCAGTCCCAAATGAAAAGGGGAAAGAGGGAAATCTAAAATATTTAGGAAACTAGGAAAAGAGGGAAATATAAGAACAAAAGGGAAACCCAAGGGAAAAAGCATAAAGTCAAACTTTGTAAGGGTATCTAGCATTTAAGAGCTTTCTAATTTAAATTGAATTAGCAATTTAATAATGGGGAAAGTCATTAAAACCTGTAAGAGAATTTGGGGACACCTAGGAGCGATTCTAGGAGTGACTCTAGGTGGGTGAGGGAAATAAAGATAATTAAGTAATTAAAGAAATTAATTTATGGAGGAATGAAGGGGATGGGTGACACTTGTACGCGGAGGAATTTTTAGGATTTAAATTTTAAAAACTTAATTAAATGAGATTTTAGGAAAGTAAGGAACTACAAAACTCTATATAATGAAGGGAGGAGATGGAGGATGGATCTCTTCTGTTTGTGTAATGTTACGCTGCAGAAATATCTACTTGACTGACTTAACTTGTGGGAGTTGGGATAGCTCGGCCTTGCAAGGCGAGCTGGGAGCTAGTTGGAATCTCTGGATAGTGAGTGTGTGGCCCCTTTGCGGCTCAGGGAGCTAAGGGGGAAGAAGAGTACCCCTAGCATTGGTTGGTAGGTACCGGTGAAGTCTCGTCGGTCGGCAAGAAGGATTTGCACGAAGCGCGTGGGATGTCAACTTGGAGGGGTGATCAGGCAACGGTACACATTCTTCATTTTTGTATGGTAGATTGTTGTAGGAATTATGATTTGGAGTTGCATGTTTATTTGGGCAGGTAAATTGATTGTCTAGATTGATGACTGATTTTTTTTTATAACCTAGCTGGATTGAGTGATTGATTTTCCCATGACCTTCATTCCCCGCATGTCGTAACCGCCCTGTGGTGTTGATTGTGATCCTATTGGTTTGTTTTTTTTTTTTTCTTTCCTTCGTCCCCAACTCATCAGTCCTCGCTTGAGCAATCGGCCAAGAGCCTGATATACGGTCGTCGCTTTGGCGTTAATAGACCTATGGATCTCAATGCCTTGTTTTTCTGTGCGAGGATGGTGAGCGAAGGATGTACCTGTCAGTCGTCTACCTCTGATGTTTGTTCTTGGCTGAAGGTTCGCCTTGCGTCTTGATGAGATTATTTAACTCTACAAATTTGATTGTTGGCAAATTTTTTCTTCAAACCCGACATGTTTATATCTCGTCGTTATCTCGTTTTTACCCCATTTTTATTTCTTAATGGATCAAGTTCTAACCCTACTTTTTATTCTTGGATAAATTATAACTCTGCGTTTGTATTGAAGGATAAATTCTAACCCTGCGTTTTATTCTTGGATAAATTTATAACTTTGCGTTTTTGGATGGCGTTTTATTCTCTATGATTATATTGATTATATTGACAGTTCCGAGCTCTTGAATGTTAACATCTCAGCATGCATAGGTTGTATTTTCAACTTATATTCAGACTGTGCCTCAACATTTTTAAACTGTGTTTTAACGCATTAACTCAGTTCTTTATTTCCTTCTTTTGCTATGCGTTTTACCTATGCAACCACCGGATTTTACAGTAATACATACATGTTTCACCCCTTTGGACTGCGTTTCATTACCCTTATGTTGTTTTGCGTTGGTCAACGGATTATTTTCTTGTGCTCTACATCCTGACGAATTCATTTCTCTTGACAGCGTGTTATATGCTAGACAACATCATCCCAATTTCTGGACAACAATAACGTGTTAACGCTAGACAACGAATTTATGCTACAGTGACCCTTACATCCGATGTATTCCCGTGATATTTTAAGGATATCGATTCAATGACTGTATCATCCCTGTATTTATTTATGATAGGGATTTTCTTTTTTTTTTTAGCGATATTGTTGATTCTTGATTTCAAGACGGTTATGTTTTTAGACAGTGAATTGGATAAATCCTGGATGAAAAGGCGGTGAGATATGTTTTTATTTTGGTTAAGGACAGTGATTCCAAATTCACCTTAGGACAACGATCTTATCTATGGCTGTGCCTTAACAGTAATTTTGGCAACGCATATATTTTAGATACAGCCTCATTTCGTAGGCAATGAATTTATTGATTGTCAATGATTTGCAGTTTCTTCATGACTGTGTAAAACCCACTGGACAGTTGTTAAAAAAAAAGGGGAAAGATTCACCGTCAATCAAGGAGAAATATTCCCCAAAAAGTAGTAAAAAGGGAAAACTTGAAATATTAACTGGTATAATTTATTCTTGTCATAATTACTATCTGTAGATATTATGAACCTTCCTTCCCACTCTCAGACACCATTTATTACCAACTCCCAGGCATTCTTGGATGTCTTTGATGATGATATCAAGAGAATCGTAACTTAAACCTTCCCAGGTATAGTTGTTGTGAGTTGTATCTCTGATAAATGAGAATTACAGTGATGGTTGAATGTTAGCTTTATTATTGTCTTTTCTGATATATAAATGTGATGTGTAAACCATTTTAAATTCAATTTTGTTTTAGATTTTAAAGGTAAATTCTGAATTTTCTGATAGTTTAACATTGTAGTTGGTTGGCGTTGATTCTGGCTGAGGATTGGACTCTGTGTTTCGTCAGGAGCCTTTATTGTATTGCACAGTAAATTGCACATGGAGAAAATAAATTCTAATATTGATTAAGAGATTCCTAAAATCTAAGTCATCCTTGAGCGGTTATGGTCACGTAGTGAAATTGGAGAACAGTGTAAGTTATTAATTTAATGGTAGTGAGATCTAGGTGTCAATCGAACCTAGGAGCTTCTTGTCAGGGGTCGAATAATTACCCCCACAAAGTTTCCTATCGATTTATACCTTGGAGGATTCTTGTTGTGAAATTGCATTAACCAAAGTCTTGACGTCTTTACAACTATATTAATACTCCTTTGCCAAGTGACAGTTGCCTTATTATACAATGGTAAGAGTGCAAGTAATGCAAGATGCTGGAAATCCATAAGTTATTACCATGAAGGACCTTCCCCACTTTTATGTTTACCATTTAATCATCACTACAATTGAGGATTACTTAATGCACAAATGGAATAAAGGTATATTAAATTATATTTCCACTTTATAAGCTTAACATAAGGTCCTTCTCACAATAATATATAGTACTTAATGGACAAATGGAATAAAGGTATATTAAATTATATTTCCACTTTATAAGCATAACATAAGGTTTTTCTCATATTAATATATACTACTTTATATTCATCTTTTAGTAATATCTAAAGGGTCTTCTCACATTAATATATACTACTATATATATTTCAATCTTTAGTAATATCATAAGGGTTTTGTTTTCATTAATTACTTAATTCTTTATTCATCTTTAGTAATATCATAAGGGTTTTGTTTTCATTAATTACTTAATTCTTTATTCTTTACTAAGTTAAGGAGTTTATAATTAGCATAAGGGATTGATAAATATTTATATTTCTTATATATATATAGATATATATAGATAAAGATATAAAAAATAAAAATAAAAACTTTATGGTGTGCATCTTTGTACATCATTGTTCTTTGGCATTAAAACTGGGGACCTTACTGATATTAATATTGTATTCAAAGTAAAATATTTTATTATTAAGTCTAGGTTTACCCTTGAATTGATCAAAATAAATTATGAATTAGAATAGCAACAAAATTTATCTCTATTAGTATTTGTATTTTTGTATTAAAATATAACCTATAGAGGTTTACTTCATCAATAATAAATTAATATATGAGAAATTTCTTACATGACATTGATCTTAATAATATGTTCAATAATTATTATTAATTTTTTTAACAATCAAAATCAATTAAGAATTAGAATAGCAACAAAGTAGTACAATTTGATTTTTTTCAAATACCAGAGGGGACACAAAAAAGTGAGTGAACTAAATATTGCAAGTGCTCAATGTTTATTCATGAAGTGTTTGAACATATTATATTGAAAAGAACATATTAATATTGCTCTAAAACTTAGATTATTTGCATAATTTGTATTATCATTAATATTTGTATCTTTGTATTAAAGCAATGTTTATCAAAAATCGATTCATGGATAATAGTTTGTGTAAGAAATTTCTTACCTATAAGTTTATTTAAGGGCATAGTAATTGTGTTTGTTACTATTATTAATCATTTTGATAATTGATACCAAGTAACTATTTTATCTGTGTTAGTATAATGTTCCCACCACTTTAAAGTTTGCAAGTTGTTTAACTATCAAAATCAAATTATTATGAATTAATGTTCAGACCACTTTAAATTTTGCAAGTTGTTTAACTATCAAAATCAAATTATTATGAATTAATGTTCACACCACTTTAAAGTTTGCAAGTTGTTTAACTATCAAAATCAAATTATTATGAATTAGAATGCAACATAGTACAATTTGATTTATATCAAATATAATAACGAATATTATGGAAAACTCACTTGAGACTATATTGCAAGAGTCTAGTATTTATTCAAGAAGTGTTTAAACATTTTATATTGAAAATAATACTAATTATCTACTTCAATATAGTTTTAATAGACCAAATCTAGAAAATGTTTTTAAGTGAATTATTGGATTTGATTATGCAAGGTTGATATAGTGAGAAATTATGTTGATCTAAACAAAGCATTGAAAAGTTAAATATTGAATGGTGTCATGTAATTTGCATAAAGCATCGTCACATGAATACATTGAAGTTGAGTCAAAATTTTCATATATGTATTAAATAATATAAAACTCCTTAAAAAATAATATGAAAACAATATTTGATATACAACAAACATTGAAAAAGTGTATCTTCATGTATATTATTAGATCTTTCAAGGGACAAAATTACATTCATGAATCATCTCCACATGATCTCATGGTATCCACTCGAGTGGATCAAGTACAACTTCTACACCACATTTGTTTATCTTGGTCTTCCTACAATGTTATGTCTTTGGCATCCATGCCCAAAAAATGGTATTAATTGGAATAGATTCAAGTTCACACATGAATACATTGAAGTTGAGCCAAAATTTGCATATATGTATTAAATAATATAAAACTCCTCAAAAAATAATATGAAAATAATATTTGATATACAACAAACATTGAAAAAGCGTATCATCATGTATATTATTAGATCCTTCAAAGGACAAATTTACATTCATGAATCATCTCCACATGATCTCATGGTATCCGCTTGAGTAGATCAAGTACAACTTTTACACCACATTTGTTTATCTTGGTCTTCCTTCAATGTTCTTTCTTTGGCATCCATGGCCAAACAATTGTATTAATTGGAATAGATTCAATTTTTGTGTAATAAAGATTTGGTACCCAATGTTGTTCTAATATTTTTCTTGTGTATTTCCCTGAACTAGGCTTCCACCAATCAACCTTTACATGAAGAGTCTCACATTGATCATCTTGGAAGATATCTGAGGTGTCTTTTTCCATCCAAATCATCTCTCCTTCATCCTCATTTCCTTATCTAACTAGCAACATCTTTCCTTTTTTAACATCAATCATAGGATTGAATGTTGGCTTTGTCTTGTTACACTTGGGTCCAACATATACTGGTTCATCTGTAACATTATCAAAATCCCCATCCATATACTTGATATTACATCGAGTGCATTACGATTAGCATTGACAATTTGCCTTGCCTTGGGCCAAAAATCCTTAGAAGATGAATCACTTCCTTACACTATTGTATGATCATTGTAGATTTAATCTAATGTACCAAGAACTCTTTCCCAATACTCTACTTTATTTTTCCATTCCTCCGTAACAATTGGTGAATCATCATTGCCGATAGTGTCTTTCCACATTTTTATGTATGATGTTATTCCTTCCTTTACTTCTTTTAAATGGACATCATTCTCTTTGGGACCTAAGAAAGATGGCTTCCTAGTGGGCAATTTAGGTCGACCTTGCTCATCTACATTCCACAACTCAATTGGTTATGACCACTCAATATCTCTGATGGATTCTTTGTACCTTAGTACTGGAACATCATTGAGTACAATAAATTGGAAGTATTGGACATTAATATGTCCGACTAGTGCATTTTTTCCCTCCTTGATGTATCCATTAAGGAAACTTTTGAAATCATACACCTTGTCAATTAGTGTAGGTGGAAAAACTCGTTTTTCTTCAATCTTGTGATATGTATCCATCATTTCAGGTAAATAATATATGTCTTTACTTTTCAAGTTGGCGGACATTCTTTCGTAGGTTCCATCTATGTCTTCGTGAGTGTGTCCCACAAGCAAGAACCCAACCTCAATAGTGTTGAAGACACCAAGTGCACTTAAACATGATAGAGACATGAAAAGATAAAGATTCTTATTATCACTTGATGCATTGTCCAATTGTAACAACAAATGTGGAGGAAGAGGTTTAAAATCAACATTATGATTTTTTGATATTCTATGAGAAAGAAAATCATCCTTGTACACTCTACATTTTGAATAAATATTATTGTCTAGTAATGCATTTCAGA
>SNQJ01S0059376.1:42547-56396 GCA_010110895.2 Picea sitchensis
GTGTTTATGGTTGCATCTCTGATATATTTCTGTTATATTACTGGATATACGCGATATCTCTGTGCATTTCATTATTATATCTCCGCTCTCATTTCGTGCCGAAAATAATCCGGATCACATGGTTTATGGATGATGTAACATACATGTCTTGGTATATTATTAGAAACACATATTGATCTTGTTGATGATTATGAGTTGTTGTGTTATGCTTTGTTGATGCACATCTTGGTGATATTATGAATATGATTGAGAGTTTTCTTAGTGATTGATCTTGGTGAGTAGATCTTATTTGGTTGATAAGATTGATGAGACAAGTTGATGTGATAGGTTGTTTGGATAAGTTATTGTGGCAGGTTATTTGTACAGGTTTGTCACATGGTTGATACACTTCTTTATGGTACGGGTTGAGGTATAGGTTGATGTATGGTACATGTTGGCACAAGTTGTTACAGTTTGTTACAGTTTGTTTGGTGAAATTTGATTGGTACAGGTTTACAAAAGTATATCTCACAGTGATAGTGTGATAGTGGTTCCATCATTCTACTTATATTTCAGGGCAGTTGGACGGGACAAGTATAGGTGGTTGTAGCCAGCTTCTGGTTGTAGCCGGAGAACATAGGGGGTTGTAGCCACCTTGTGGTTGTAGCCAGAGAATTGGAGAGTTGGAGCTTCCCTCAGGTTGTAGCCTGAGAAACTAGGGGGTTGGAGCATCCTTCTAGTTGTAGCTAGAGAATTGGAAGTTGGTGTTTCCTTGAATGTAATTCTTGACATATAAGAAAAGTATTTTGTGATTTTCTCCCGCATTTGGTTTCCACATAAATATTGGTGTATTGTGCATTATGTGGATGTGTTTGTTATTTTTTATTATGAAGTGATGAATGTTAATGCTTATGATATAGTAAGATATTGATGATGAACATATGAACATGGTTGAATAAGTAAAATAATATATTTTTTGGTTTAAAGGATTAATAATTGGTACAATTGTTCATTACTGATTCACCCCCCTCTTAGTAATCCAATATGATATCTAGTATATTTCCAATGTACCCTAACTTACCCTATATTAGGTCTTCATCACAGTGGATGGCACAACTATATTAGTCAAACTCAACCTACACTCCACAATCTTGTGTGATGTGGCCTTCATCAACATACTCAGTGTGAAAATGATGTCCATATGACCACATAGATCAGAATAAATTCACATGTAAAAATGAAAACAATGGGTGGTGTCATATGTATAATAACCGAAGAATTATTAAAAACATAATACATGTTACAATTCAAATGTGCAATGTTATATATATAATTTGGTACTCAGAGAGGTTATTACATAGTTGTTGCACCCGATCCGTTTAGTGCATCTAGATATTCTCCACGTGGGTTACAACCAAACACTGGATATTTCTCTTGTATCTGGTCAACCACCCAACTGTTGGGACATATTTTTTTATTGTTTCCTTTTAAATGATTAGGATAATGAATTCTTATACAATTCAACCCTATAAATGCTTTACTGACACTATCCAATTTCCTTCTTTTCTCTTCATATAGTGTGACCCATGGTCACATTTCCTCCATGTTGTAAATAACAAATTTATTGATGGAATCCATTTCAAAATTGTAATATTCCAGATATAAAAGGTATGTAGAACAGAAATAAAATGTTTGAAATGGAAGATAAACAACAATATAACCAGAACAACAACACAATAACACTGAAATGATATCGGAATAACACCAAAAAGAGAACTTTGATTCTGAGAGCAATGTTCACGGGCCTCTTCGAGGGAGCAACCTCCAGTCGAGAAGAGATCTATTACAATAATATCCAAGCTAGGGTTCTCATACCCTCGAATCCTATTTATACTAAATATGTCTATCAAAAGAACCATCTAGAGGAATATCCTTCTAGAAGAAAAGGCTTCTATTAGGTCTTCTTACATTCGACTTATTCTACCTTATTGCAAGGCCTTATTATTATTGACCTTTATTACATCTGAATATATTGTTCTACCTACATGAGGTGTTAGGTCCCTAACATGTCCTCCCCCTTAAACAAATCCTTGTACTCAAGGCTTAAGATGTGGAAATTGTTGCAGAATGGTAGTTGGTTCCCAAGTGGCATATGCTGGAGTTGTATCTTTCCACTGGATTAACACTTCCTTGATGGTTCGCTGACATAGGTGGCACTCACGTTGGTCCAAAAATGCTTCTGGTTGTATCCAAATGGATCCTTCTTCATCCAACTCAGGAAGGTTGGTTTTAATTTGGCACTTAGTTCCAATCACCTTCTTTAAGCATGAAACATGAAAGATGAGATGTAGCTTCGAATTACTCGACAAAGCTAACTGATAGGCCACCTGTTCCACACGCTTGAGAACAGTATAAGGACCATAAAATTTGGGCGCCAGCTTCTGACAATGGTCGTCCTTGAGGGAATTTTGCTTGTAAGGTTGTAGTGGAAGACACACATGATCCCCTTCTGCAAATTGATCTTCAGAGTATCCTTGATCTGCTTGTTGTTTCATATGATTTTCGGCCAAGACCAAATTCTCTTTGAGGGTACAAAGAATATTCTGTCGAACAGTAAGCATTTGGTCAACCAGCTGGACCTTCAAGACACCTAGTAAATATGAGAGAACTGAAGGTGGCTTTTGTCCATATACTGCTTCAAAAGGATTCATGCGGGTAGTTGTATGGTATGAAGTGTTGTACCACCATTCAACTAGGGTTAACCATTGAGAACACTAATTTTTATTTTCTGATGCAAAACACCTCAAATATGTTTCCAAACACTTGTTGACAACTTCAGTTTAACCATCAGTCTGGGGATGATAAGTTGTGCTGAGATGCAATTGGGTGCCTTGTAGCTTGAACAATTCTTACCAAAAATTGTTGGTGAAAGTTGGGTTGTGATCAGACACAATAGAATGCGGCATGCCATGAAGC
This sequence comes from Picea sitchensis, assembly GCA_010110895.2. Taxonomy (NCBI): domain Eukaryota; kingdom Viridiplantae; phylum Streptophyta; class Pinopsida; order Pinales; family Pinaceae; genus Picea; species Picea sitchensis. Next base: position 45,503 of record SNQJ01S0059376.1, read on the forward strand.
TTGAAGACCCGATCGATGAAATGTTGAGCCACAATGGATGTTGTGAATGGGTATTGAAGAGCATAGAAATGATCATACCTGGAAAGGAGATCAACTACCACCATGATGATAGATTTATTTCCCGATTTAGATAAGCTTGTAATAAAATCCATAGAGATATCCCTCCAAATAGAAGGTGGAATCATAAGTGGTTGTAGTGTGACATGATATTTGATTGTTTCAACCTTGTTGCATTGACACACATCACATTCAGCTACAAAATTATGAACGTCTTGTTTCATGCCATCCCAGAAAAAAGAACGTTTGACCCCGTCATAGGCTTTGGTGAACCCGAAGTGCTCAACTGTGGGTGTAGCATGAAGCTTAGAAAGTACCGTGGATTTAATTTTTGATTGTTTACTTAAATACAAACGGCCTTTGTATCGAAGCTCATCATGGATCCAAGAGTGCCATGGGGTAACTGGAGAATTGGACTGTAATTGTTGTATCATATGCGAACTTTTGGGATCGTGTAGCCATTCCTGGAAAATGACTTGGAGCCAATCTGGTAGAATGAAGGAGAGAGATAAAAGGGATCCTTCATATTCATATTTTCGTGAAAATGCATCCGCAACCAAATTGTCTTTGCCTTTATTTTAAATTATCTCATAATCACATCCAAAGATATTAGTCACCCATTTTTGTTTCTCTAAGGAGGAGATGCGTTGTTCCAAAAAATACTTGAGGCTTTGGTGATCTGTCTTAATTTGGAAGCATTTCCCCAATAGATAAGGGCACCACAGATCGACAGTGTGAATAATAGCCAACATTTACTTTTCATAGATTGATTTTCTGAAATTTTGTTCAGATAGTTATTTGTTGGTAAAGTCCAAAGGCATGCCCTCTTGCATAAGGACAACTCCAATTCATTTCCCTCAAGCATCACATTCCAGAACAAAGGTCTTTGTGAAATCAGGAAGGGCCAGGACTGGAGTGGTGGACATGGCCATATTCAAGTTTTTGAAAATCCTGTGTAGCCACTAGAGTCCAAGTGAAAGAATTCTTTTTTAGGAGTGTCATGAGAGGTGTTGCAATCTTTCCATAATTATTAACAAACTTGTGATAATAACCTGTTAAGAATAGAAATCCACACAATATTTTGTGATTATTTGGGTGGGTCCATTCTTGCACAGCTTCAATCTTTTTAGGGTCCACCCTGATGCCATCCTTGCCAACAATATGACCCAAGTACTTGACTTATGAGGCGCCAAAAGCACATTTAGATTGTTTCAGGAAAAGTTAGTGCTGAGAGATTAGATGGAGAACTCGATCCACATGAGAAAAATGGTCTGTCCAGGTTTTTCTATAGATGAGGATATCATCAAAGAAAACTAAGACAAAATGATGGAATAAAGGACGGAATACATGATTCGTGAGGCTTTGGAAGGTGGATGGGGAATTACTCAAGCCAAAGGGCATGACCAAAAACTCATAGTGGCCCTCATGAGTTCTAAAGATAGTCTTAGGAATGTCTGCCTCTTTCATACGGATTTGGTGGTATCCAGAACGAAGGTCAAGTTTAGTAAAGAACTAGGCACCACTCAATTCATCCAAGTGGTCATCAATGACAGGAATGGGGAATTTGTCTTTAATGGTGAGTTTGTTGAGGGCACGGAAGTTAAGACACATGCACCAAGAACCTTATTTCTTTAGGACCATGACCACGGGAGAAGAGTAGGGGCTCGTACTAGGGAGGATAACGCCTGCATTAAGCATTTCTTGCACCATTTTCTCAATTTCATTTCTTTAGGAAAAGGGGTGGCGATAAGGACGAATATTGGGAGGAAGGCTTCTTGGTACAAGGGGAATGGAATGATCATGAACACAATGGGAAGGAGGGATTCCCTTGGGAGTGAAAAAGACCACTTGATGTTTAGAGAGGATGGATTGGAGGTCTTATGGCACAGAGGGTGTCTTAGTTGCTTGTATGACATGGAGTTGGGCAATAACGCCAGAATGACCTTTTTTGAGCATATTTTCCATGCAATGGGAACTAATGATCTCATGTGAACTGGAGGTGATGCCTTGGAACTTATATTGTTGACCCTCCTGGTCAAATTGCATGGTTAAGTCCCTAAAATCCATGAGAATGGGACCCAAAGTCCTTATTCATTCTTCACCCAATATAGTGTCACAATTTCCCATGTTGATATCAAACATATGAGATTTCAGGTGGTAGTCACCAATTTGGAGACATACATTTTCACAATGTCCTCAACACTTCATGGAGCCTCCATTGGAAATCATAATTTGGAAATTATTGACTGCATGCATATAGCAATGAGTTTCTTGGGCAATGCAGCGATGAATAAAATTATGTGTGCTTCCACTATCAACAAGAATGATGACCTTATTATGCTTGATGTAACCAATTAGCTTGAGGGTTTGGGGAGTAGAGAAGCCAATAAGAGCGTTTAGGGAAATGATCGGTTCTACTTCTGGAGGGTCTGAGGGAGGGGTTATGTTAGTGGGTTCATGTGACTCAGACACAAGGGGAGTTTCAACATCCTCTTCTGAAATATCCTCCGAGATGGCCATAAAAATATTTTATTCCTTACACTTGTGGCCCAAAAAATATTTTTCATCATAATTATAACAAAGGTCTTTGAGTTGACGTTCAACCATTTCAGCCCTAGTTAATTTTTGGATCTTTAGTGGAGCAGAAGGAGTAGTGGGATTTACTAGTTTAGTGCTAAGAATAAAGGAGGGTTTCTGGTTTTGAGAAGAGATGACCTGTTGTGATTCTTTAGCTATTTTAGTAGCCTCCACCCAAATCTGAGGCCAAGCCATGAGGACATGGGCACGAATCTTATCCTTGAGTCCACTGATAAAAAATTCTTGAAAAAAAGCATCAGACATGCCCTCTGTACGAAAATCCAGTTGCTCAAAAGCAGCTATAAAGTCTTTCACTATTCCAGATTGTTTCAACTTTTTCAAATGGCCTAAATGGTTGGTGTAAGTGTCAAAGCATTCATAAATCTCTGCCACAAAGTGTGTCCAAGAAAAATACCCTTGACGGGAATTTTTTCTCCATTGCCACAATTATCAACATTCTTGATCTAGATGGAAAACACCATACCGAAGTTTGGCCAAATCATCTGTAATGTCATACAAAGATAAATAATGTTCCATTTGGGTTACCCAACTAGTGGGATCTGAGCCATCAAATTTAGTCACATCTGCCCTCGTAAGGCATAGGTCACGCTGAAAATGATGGGGATGAAAATTATGGGAATGAGAGGAAGTTTCAGCTTTCATATGCAAAGGTGGGTCAGATAAAGGGGGGTCTGCAGGGATATGCAGCTTGGTGCAGATCATTGAAATGAAAAATTCAATCTGAGTCGTCATGTCTTGTTTGAGCTCTTATTTGAGTTTAGTGAATGATGCAGCGATGGAGGAATGCATGTTTTGATTTATGGTGTAAATATTGGCACTGAGATATCTCACTTCTTATTGGGTCTCTGTAAAATTATATTGCAATTTATTGAAGCGAGCTTCCAAGTCTTGGCTACGGGTATGGGCCATGATGACGAGGGAATCGAAAAGGGGCGAGTGGGGTCAAACATTTGGCTAAAAATGATAGGTATGAATGTGATAAGGGAGAATATATAAATCCAATGGAATAGGTCTCACATAATGGTGCAAAAATTTCCATATTTTTTTGTTTGTTTTACACATGAAGATTTATACTCTAGTCTGAAGAATACTACAGTGATGAAATGACAAAATTCTTAACCAAAAAGAAATTTGTAGTGATTTGGCAACTCAAACAAAGTTGCATGGAAATAGATCTTGTCTGTTTAATGTTTTGTTTCCATCTCCAAGGGTTAGGTATTCAAGGGTTCTATAGACAAGGGTTTTTCCTGTGTTATATCTCTCTGATATACTTGCGGGGTCCAACAATAGTACTCGGCCCAATATCTCAGGGCACCAACTAAGGAGGCTAGACCGTGCCCTTAGCCGTACTACCTGACTACCCAGGTACTAAAGAGTATCTTCCCGGGTGTTTTTCTTAGTGACACTATAGCAGTCAGGAGGTCGATCAGTTCATCTAAAGAGGGATTCAGGAAATCTAGGTTGATCCATATACAGGTGTTATCTGATGCGCTACCACTCGAAGGGGTACCAACAGGGGTTACAAGGGTGGCCAACAAATATGCGCTTAAGTACCACTTTTATTTTTTTCATGTATGAATCCCTCAACCATGGGTTTATGCGCATAATGACCGATCTTTGTAGCTTAAAGACATTGCAATACGTCTCTACCCTAAAAAAAAATTAACCCACAATTTTTTGCCAAGGAAAGTGCTCTGATACCACTTGTAATATTGCAAATATAAAAAGTATGCAAAACATAAATAAAATGCTAGAAATGGCAGATAAAGAACAATATAACCAGAACAGTACCACAATAACAATGAAATGATATCAGAATAACACCAGAAAGAGCACTTTGATTCTGAGAGAAATGTTCACGGGCCTCTTCGAGGGGGAAACCTCCAGTCGGGTAGAGATCTATTACAATAATATTCAATCTAGGGTTCTCATACCCTCAACTCCTATTTATACTAAATACATCTATCAAAAAAACCATCTAGTGGAATATCCTTCTAGAAGTAGAAGCTTCTATTAGGTCTTCCTACATTCGACTTATTCTACCTTATTACAAGTCCTTATTAATATTGACCTTTATTACATCCGAATATATTGCTCTACCTACATGAGGGGTTAGGTCCCTAACAAAAATCCACTGATGTATACAAAAATTCAAAACGAATAGCATGAGATCAAATATATATTATCAAATTAAGAATGAATTTATTGATGGAATCAAAATTTCTAAATTTGTTGATGTATAAAAGAATTCAAAACAAATAACATAATATGAAATATATATTATCATCTTCAATGTAAACAATTTATATGTACTAAATACATTGACTTACTCTTTATCAAACGCCTTTTCCATTCATTTGGAGTATCTCCCCTTACCTTTTTTCCTCTTCTTGATGGTCATCCCAAATGACTACTCACTAGCATAATATAATGACTTGTATACAATGTACCCCTCTTCCACAGAGCCCTCTGGGTTTTCCCTTTGTCGAACAAATCCCTTCAATTTTTTCATGTACCTCTCTAAGAAGAACATCCAACGACATCATAGAACCCAAGATAATTCAACCTCATTAGGGAGGTGAATTAGAAGATGGACTTGCAAGGCCATAAAACTAGTGGGAAGTTTCTTCTCAAACATATAGACAATCTCAGTTGTCTCTTGGTGCCACCATGGAATTAGGTTCATATGAATCTCTCTTGATGTGATCCAATGTACAAATACATACACATTAAATATGGCATGTTGCAGGTCTTGATGGAAGTCATGGTTCACACAACCACACATGAGAAAATGATAATGAGACTACAAAATGGACACAGAAATCATTAATTTTCCTAAAACTGTGAGTACATAACATATTTTTACCGATGTTAAATCTAACTAGAAGAATAAATTATTCAACATACATACCCTTAGAAGGTTCAAATGGTCATGTGATTTCAACCCCAACAAAATTCTAATTCTCGTCTAGAGTGAAGCAACATCATAGAGTTGAACCATATAAAGAAGGTGCATTCACACCCAATATAACATCCTTCACCATAGAAAGATCATTTTTCTTCAAAATACATGGGACATCACCTTCTTTAAAAGTCCAAAAGAGACCAACCTCTCCTCTAGTTGTTTTTCTTGGCCAATGTATCTTTTTAGTATTCAAAGAAATAACATCTCTCATGACAACGATTGTGTCACTTTTATTCCATGATATCTGCCTCCATAAAGAAGATAAAATATTTTTGAATATATGCATGGGATCTAGTAAGTGGATAATATTAAGATGCTCCCAATATGGAAGCTCGTAAAATACAGATTTCATTTTCATCCTAATGGGAATTTTATCAGCATAGGTGTCAAAAAATTTAGGATCATTGAACATAGTTTCCCCATTTGAATAAAATAATTTTTCCTTTTCCTTCTCATTATTTGTGGCATATGTCCTATTCCAATATATCAGTGTCTTTATTTTAGGTCTTTAGGTTTTCTTTGGTTTATCATTGAAAACAGATGCAACTATTATATAAGGGTGGTCTTCTGGGAGGAATACCCTTGAACAGTTGTACAACATCTTTCGTAGCTCATTGTACCACCTAGCCTTTATAGAAGGTCCACAACATTTACATCCATGATACCTTTTTGTTGCAAGACCTATAATGTTAACGTATACATATAATGTTAGTGTAAAAAATACAGTTGCATCAAATGAAGTATGCCAAATAAAATACAGATATAAACAAATTGATGAACTTGCTTACTAGAGAAAAATCCTACTTCTGGATAATCGTTCTTGGTGTACGCACAGATGTCATAAACCATAAAAAACCTATCCATTAGGATGGGTATTGATACATCATATATATGTATCCCTTCCCATAATTACTTAAATTCATCAATCGGGGGTTGGAGTTAGACATCCATTATATTCAATTATATTCTACCTAGGACTATAAGAGCCAACATAAGATGTTCATTCTTCATGGACAACCATATGGTGATATCTTTATTGATCACTACCACTAGCCAAATGGATTATTTGGTGTTTTGGAGGGAATACAGGTTAACTCCATCCATATATATGCTTAATCTAACGCTATGTACTTAATCCTTGAATTTATTGGAGCATGTATACTCTATATGCTTCATGGCTATTGAATTTTTTGGGATTCACATAACTCTTGGCTCACTTCTATGTGAGGCATGCCACCCATGCAACATCACTAATTGTTTGCAATGAAAGAGCCTCTGAATCCTTGGAATTATAGGCATGTGCCTCAATATCTTATGAGAAGGACCATGTGCCTTACCCTTGTTTTTTAATTTATGGTACTTTTCATGCTCACATTCTAGACATATGTCTTTGTTTTCATAATCGTTTTTGTATAGAATACAATCATTCATACATGCATGTTATGATATGTACTCAACACCCAACATTTTCAGCATTTTCTTTGCCTCTTCCTAGCTACCAAGAAAGCGATTATCTCTTGGAAGTACCTTATCTTTGAATAACTTGAAATTAGTGGAAAACATAAATTTACATTGTCATTAAGAATGAATAAAATCAACCCTTTTATTTCTTCATCGTGTGAAAAGATTCCTTAAAACATTATGGGACTTAAAATGGTTAGTTCCCTCAAAATAGCCATGAAACACACGTCTAACATACCATACATTAATTTCAATTTGTACAATAACATTGTTGTCCCTAGCTAGGAAGACCTTGCAAAATCCTATACTGGACCAAATAGAGGGGTGGTGGAAGTAGATTTTAGGCTTTCATAGAAGGTATCTATGACATCAGGGTCATCCCCTAGTTCACTTTGATGGAATTCATCTAACAACATTCCCTCCATGGCCTGTTTATCTTGAAATAAATCATCCATACCAACCTCTATATCATTTCCTTCATCCCCAACATGTAAATAACAAGTGTTACTGTTGAGTTTTTGAATTGGTGACTCAAGACGTAGTGGGAATTGACTAGGTGGTTGTTTCAACCATTCTCTGTATTCTTCCTTTCCTAGTTTTTTTCGTTTAGTAGTAAGATCACAACTTGACATTGTAGTGGGGTGCAAAGGTATATGATTGATAGGTCATTCATCATCATAATATTGATTGTAAAATTATTGAACATTACATTGATAATATTAGTAACACAACGCTTTTAATATGTTCAAACATTATACCAAACACTTATAACCATGGACATTTTTTTCCAAATAATAAACATGAAACCAACCCATTTATAAAACAAATGTTGAATTCAACAATACATTTACATTCTTTCCATTGAAAATTCAAAAATATGATTACTCAAACATGTTTTTGTTATACCCTACGGGGTTGTCTACATAAAAGAGATCAAATTCACAGTGTAATACCATTGATCCAGGATGGTTGCTGAAGATGGCATGTCAGGATTAGTAGGGTAAAGAAGTTGTCCATTTTCATAAAACATATTCATGTGGTATATTTCTCCTGATAATATCTTTCCGAATTTTGGGACCACGATAATATCTTGAGCATCTAAACTCGATCCTAAATCTTGATCCAGCAAAATCAAAGAAAAATTATTAAATTGCACTTGGATACATAACATAACTTCAATTAAATAAATGGATTATCAATAAAATCTAGATGTAATGAAATTGGCGTGAGAGAACTTGAAGGAGTTCCAAAGATACAGAATGAGGTGACACTGAAATCTGAAGAATTGTTCATTTGATATTATAATTCTTTTTTTCCTGCATTTGAGCCAAAAACCATCATCTTGGGTAGCATAGAACAATCTATCTTCAAAAATAACTTCGAATAAATTTTATAACTTGACAACACACTTAATTTGTTTTTCTACAATATCAGTATTTTTTTCTGCCCAACTATACAAGAAAACTCAATATGGATTTACAAAATTAAAAAATGTTACTCGATCCTATAAAATATCCTCCTCAACCATAAAATATGTGAGTTTTATGCTCAACCCCTCTTTCACTCTCTTCATCCTTCCCTCCCCTTATCTCCCTATACCCTCTTCCCTCTCTCTCTTGCATCTACCCCTCTCTCCACCTCACTCTATAGCCCCCTCCCTCTCATAGTCATTGTATATCATTCCCTCTCTCCCCCCCCCTCTCTCTCCCCCATTGGTGCACTATATCATTTGAAAATGTATTGATGCATGTGTATAAACAAAATGCACCGGTGCGGTTAATTGAGATAAGCATCGAAGACTAATCTCTGTTATTTCCTCTGCAAAGAGAAACCTCCACAAACATTAAATATGGATGTTTTCATTTGCATTATTCAAATGTAACTATCTTACGGTGTGTTATTACTCACACACCACCCCAGTGAATTATTAATTACATGTCACACAGGTTTATTTCAAACTGTCTATCGCACCAACTGAAGCAAGTTAGAAAAATAGTTCATGCTTACTATCAATAATTTGAAATTTATTATGAAAATAAATCAGTGCATTATGCATACTGCACCGGTGTGCTATGCATTGAATAACACACAAAAAATGTAACTTCTGAAAAAGAAATAGTGCACACATTTATCATCACTGCATCAAAATATACAGCAAAAAAATGAGCGAGAATTTGAGTTTTTTTGTTTATAAAGTAAAACCCTATTCATAGTTTTATTGTTTGTCAAACTTTAGAAAGTACTTTTGTGAAAAAAAAAATATCAGCAAAGATTTCCAAGTGGGTGGATTTTTTTTAAGAGCCAAATTCGAGGGGGCGTATTGTAGATCACATAGAAATCTACAGAGCAGAAATTTCAGGTATATGATTTCATTCTATTAATCATATTGATCATTCTCCTATTTGATTTAAACAATTTTCAGTGCATTCCCAAACAAAAAAAAGGGTTTCATGTAGTTACCTTCAGTATTGGAATCCCTAATTTCCTAACCATTCTTTTGCTTTCTCCTCTATATTTCAAAAGCAAAAAAAAAATTAAGCACAATTTCTTTATAGGGTTTTGTTATTTATATATGGGAATTTCCTATCCATTGTAGTGAAACCACTCATTGCATTGGATAATAAACCGTCATGCCATTGTCAATATTTTATTTTATTTTAAATCCTTTGTGGTGACCGATGCACTCTGTACATAGTAAGCACACTAGAGAGTATTTGTTTGTAAAAAACATTGTTGTATTTCAATTCAGAATATTATTAAAAAACCTTTTTAGAGTATGTGGTTCACATTTTACCGAAACACGCATTGTGGTGCATTGTTTACAAATCACATCGTTGAGTTTAAAATGGAAAAAATATTTCTTTTATATGGAAATCATCATTTCTTAAATTTCTTCAGTGCTCGATGATGCATAATAAATAGTATTTAAGAAGTCGTTCTTTTCTTAATTCATAAAGCACCTCCTGAATATAAAAAATTGTCAAATGTTTTCAATTTCGCAATAACATTTTTATATTTTATCGGTGTGTATATGTATGTATGATGCACCGATGCGTATAATTATTGTTGATGCCCCGATGAAAATTATGTTAATATATGCATCTAGATTTGTTTTTTAATAATAATTATTATATCTTTTTGTCCAGGGATATTTTGAAAAATCCAAGGGATAAATAAGAGGAAAACAAAGACATGCCGGTAGGGATGTCGAAAAAAGGGTAGAAAAGTTGTATGTAATAATTTTTTTATTCTTTTATGTACGTTGAATTCAAGTATCGCTTGAAATACCGATTTTCAATTGTTTTGTTGTATAAAAGAAAAACAAATAGAATCTATTCATCACATAAGATAGGACGATGAGGAATAAAATGGTTGATTGAAAAATTTGTGAGTATTCACATTTTCGATCTTTCTTAAGATTTCATGTTCTTGTGATATTTATACATAAATAACTAATCTACACTTGTCCATGGATGTCTTCTACTAGGTTCTAACATAAAAAGAGGATCCAACCCATGAATTGATAAAAAAATGGGCTAAGTATGGGTTGTGAGTATATGTTGAAAAATGAAAGTTTAATTGAACAATGTGTAAGTAGCTATGTTGTTTAACTTTCTTTGTTTTAAAATTAATGAAAAATAAATAAAACTTTATATTGATTATATCAACTATGCTCTATCATGTCGTATTAAAACATGCAGGAAACAAGGTATGGAATGAAAACATCCGAGGAGATTTTGAGAGAATTCATGAAGCATGACTTCGAAAGAATGTATATTGTTTATGAAATACTTGGTGCTAAGGTATTTTTTT
>SNQJ01S0059377.1:0-21039 GCA_010110895.2 Picea sitchensis
ACCCATGCATCCAAGATGTGTTAAGTCTTTTGGCACTTGAGAGTTTCTTAAGCTCTTCCTCAATGAGACAACTTCTTGTTTAAGTTTCTCACAATCTTCTTCTTTCTTCATCATTTGGACATTCCTTGCTTCTCATATTCTTCTTTCTTCTTCGAGTAGAGTTTTCAAGGAAATGGTTTCTTCTCTTAGTTTCTCAAAGTATTCTAATTGTTTCTTCAAGATTACAACTGTCTTTTCACAAGTACCCTATTCACTTCTTAGTTTTCGTTGTGTGTCTTTGAGCTTGTTATTTTCAATCTCAACATGCTTCAATTTTTTAAGATTCTCATCTTCTTGTTGAACAATTTTTTCTTCATGATTTTATTTTTCTTCATCAAAATTTTATTCTTCAGTGTCATTTATTTCAATCCTTGGATGAGGACATTCAAATTCAACATGACCTACTCCTTCACAAATAAAGAAAAATAACTGACCTCTATTTTCTTCTTTGAAATATGAGATGTTATAATTTGCTTCAATTTTTTTTTTCTTTTTATGCTTCTTCCCTTACATAAAGGTCTTGTAGCTTGTCCCAAATCTCTTTTGATGATGCACATAATCCCACCTTGGATTTAATTGAATCTGTCAATCCATCCAGGATGGTATCTATTGCCAATTTGTTGTTCATTTTTGCTTCCTTCTGAGCTACAATCTTTGGTTTCTTTAAAGCATTGTATCCTGAAGAAACTGAGAACCAAACATCTGGTTGAAGCGTTTTCAAGTAAGTTTCCATTCTATTACTCCTATATTCAAAATTTCTTCCATGAAATGGTGGAATCCCATTTAGAATTTTTTCTTCCATTTCTTCTTAGGATCTTCCTTCCAGTGGTTAAACTGTACTAAAGGTAACCCGCTCTGATACCAATTATTGATACTGAGAGGGGGGTGAATCAGTATCAAGTACAATTTAAAACATTTTTCAACTTATACTTAAACCATTCAATTATATCCAATGAGCAATGAACAATAGTATAAGATATACACCAATTAACCAGAATACACCATACACAATATATGAGAAATAATCAATAGTTATTATTCAAGGGAAGTAATGACTTCCAAAGGTAGCTACATCTTTCAAATGTAAAGGGAGGGATAAACCTTCAAGAGGAAGATAAAATCCTCCAATATCAAGAGAGATTTTAACTCTCCATCCTTTCCCCTTCCTTCCACCCAAGAATATACAAGAGATAATAAAATTTCACATTAAATTATTACCATCAACCAACCATCACATAGAACCTGATAATGCTTCCTGAGACTTATTCAATTTATACAATTATTCAATTGTTGGAATACTTTGATCCTATCGATAATATTATTCAATTTATTCTCTGAAACTTCTCCAAGTTTCACTCCTTGAATCCTCCCCAAAAAGACGTTATAGAGAGAATGGTAGACCTTGTTCAATTCTGGTTTATTCAGGAGACCAAATTTGTACAGAATGCCCCATGCTCAATATTTAACATCAGATTCTGAAACTCTCACACAAGAAACTACAGTCCATACTCTTTCCAATGAAAATTTTCCCATGTTATTTGGAGTTTTTATGAAGAAGTTATGACTATTTTACCCAGAACACCTGTTTATTGACTAGCTTCAGGACTGGTCACAAACCCTATCTTCCACAGAGTGTATCTCCATAATTATAGCGAATCAAGAGATGGAATTTTTATCATAGGTACCTTGATATGTCTTCTCAATACCATAGCAATTTCACCATCTGAATCATTATAGAAAACAATTTATAGAAAAAATACTAAGATGACCTGAAAATAACATACCTTAGAACACATCACCAAAAGACTTTATCCTCCCTTGAAATCCAGCCTTCTTTACTTCTGATTTCCTCTGAAATTCGACTTGTGTATCAAATGAATGTATAATGATATTTATTTATACCATTTATTTCACTTTCTTTTAACATAAGGGCCGACCTGACACTTTCTTATTTTGTAATTTTTTTCTTTAATTATCTTCAGGGCCTACATGTACTTCATTCTTCAATTCACTTTGTCATCTTCAAAAATTCATTTCTCCTCAACCATAAGGATCCATGTGACGTGCCACATACCACAGGAAACAACATGATGTATACTATCCATCCATGGGTGTTGTATCTGCATGTACATTTTCCTTCATGTCCAAATACCTTCATCAATCTTGCAGTTCAAAAACCATGACTAGGGTTGACATCAATGACAACAACCAATCTTCCAACAACACTTCCTTGAATTTATTTAGGAAGTATCATGCTTGCTTTTGTCATAGGTTTACACCTGACATGGGTTAAGAGGAGCTCATACAAATACAGAGAGATGAATTTATCTTAGTATTGTTGATCAGTGAGAGGTTAGTAGGTGCATTGCTTTCTTTTATTCAGATTTGTTTATATATGAATGAGACGATGATTGCATTAATTATCTTTCACTGTTTATGTGTCATTGTTTCAATTGTATTTTCTTAGTATTTATTAGTTTAAAATATTTAAACATTAAAAAAAATAAAAAAAAATTATGTTCTTACTTTATCTTATTTTGAAACATTATTATGAACATTCATTTTTGCAAGATTTCAATTAAACCTTGTAAACTGTATATAGATTGTTTATAATCATTTGTATATTCATGTTTATTTTTAATAAACATTATTAAGTAATATCTCATTTGTTAGAATCATAGCTTTAGATTAGTTTGTTTATTTTACTGTTTTTAGGACTTTAGTTGGCTAACGAAGCCATTAAATTGGGTTAGATCATACCAAACGACTTGGATTAATTAGACAACCCCAATCCAGATATAACCTTCTAGTTGATAGTGTGTCATTTATGCCCATCAACAAAGGGTAGTTTGTAGGCCGTGGGGATGGGCGAGAGAGAGTTTGAAGATGGATATTTTCATAAACCCGCCAACCCGGGAATCCACAAACCCACGGTTATGTGGTGATCAAAATAAGTTAAGTGTAGAAAAGGGATCGGTCGAACTTGTATGTAGGAGAAATGAAATACTCAGGGGTTTGACACCCATGAAAAATCTGATGGTTGTAATGAGGATCACGAAATTTTGGGTGCAAAATGGAGATCACGGAACTTGGAGAATGAAATCTTGACCCTGTGAAGTTAGAAGAAAGGCTAAGTATAATATTGCAAGGCGGTCGGTCAGAATTGTGACATAGGAAATTGGATGGGCACGAAGGAAGAGTCCCAAAAATGTCTAAGTGTAGAGAATAGTGGAGCATATGGATAAGGGTGGTGAAAAGAGAAAAATGGTTAAGTGTGGAGATGGAAGGTGAGGGAAATAAGTGATGAGAGTACTTCATAATTCAAAAATGGAGAGGAGAACATGATACTTAGAAAAATTCTTCATAATCTCTCCTTCGGACCTTTAGAATGGATCTTGAATAACTTAGGCATACAAAAACAAATTTCGGATTTGAAAAGTACATGACGAAGCTGAGACTAAGTATTGCAGAGTGAACTTGTAAAAGTTTAAAAAGAGCCTTCCTTTGATATCAAGTATTTTATGAATCAAAGAGTAAAAAAATATAGATGACCATAGTTTGGTTAATAGGATGATATGAGATCTAAGAGCCAATTTTTGAGACAAATCAAGAGAGTTTTTGAGAGATAGATTAGATCAAGCATTGTAATCAAGGGTAAGGTCATAAATCATGGGATGTGGAGCCTACTGCGATATTTTTGGCCTTTGAATGGAAGTATGCATCCTATGAGATTTATTTCATAGAACTTCCAGGTGGGAGGAAGAAATGTAATGCGCACAACATTGTAACTTTGATGCAGAATAATAAAAGAGCTAAGATAGCCAAATCTTTGTTGATGTAGCCCGGGGGGTGAACCATGGTAAAGGTTTTGTCTATGTGTGGAATGCTTATGTGATTTCATGCAAATGTTTAGTTATGTTGAATGGATTAATATGCCAATAGTAAAATGCATCTCACAATAGAGTAACCAATATATTCCCTGTAGAATAAACAATAAATGAATGCAATTGATTACATAATGGTAGATCTGGATATAATGATGTGTTGATGTAATAGAATAATAATTATGATGTATTTTTAGGTAGAAATAATGTCTCTCATACCCACAAAAGTCTCCATTCCAATGTTGTAGACATCTAGGTCCTGCAGTGACCCATAAGCCATCTCGGGTGAGACTACATTGTGCACTCTGCACGCAGTGTTTCCCTCTGGTCTTTAGAGCAGATAGTAGTTTACATGGATTTTTTTGGAAACATAAAGTAGAACCTGATTCAGCCCCAAAACCTCATATATATATATATATATATATATATATATAGATAGTTGTGTGTGTGTGTAATGTTCCCCAGATTTACCAAATAAAAAAAATTAAAAAATCTTAGCGACATTAAATCTCTTTCTCTTCGAACAACTTATCTCAAAAGGCCTACTATTATTATAAGTAGGTATTTATCATCACTATTTACTTTTTCAAGGTTTATGTTTCCAATTATTGAAACAAATTAACTATCATTATAAAATATTTTATCTATGGTTCTTTCCTACTGCACAGTAGTCATATGCTTAAAGGGTCAAGGTAACATCATTGTACCCCGGCCTCTAATATTCCCAACATATCTAACATAAGCGTAATGGTTAATAAAGTCCCACTAATCAATATGATCATTTCCCAATACCTATATATAAAGATATACATGTATTAACATTAGATATTCAGAGGAAGAAACCCACTCGAATTACAGAATATCCTTAAGCGTAGACAGTAGCCATGCCATACAGGTCTAAACGATGTGGATTCCAAATCGTAGAATTGCATGCTTAAAGAAAATAAGGTTCAGTGCATCTATCGTAGACTTGAAACCTTCTGACTCTACACACTGTGGGAGATTCTTAGTTTACGGGTGCTAACTCCTCTTCACTAACCCCTTCATTCATATGCCCTTCTTTATTTTTCCACACATCTCCCCAGACTCCCTCGATCTATCAAAACGTAGATCCCCTAGGATCAACGACTATCGTTGGCTCCGCCTTTTTGAACTACGGGAGTTTCAACTCTCAACTCTACTTGTCTATGTGTGACGATCTCCCGTAGTGGAAGATCTATTGCCACCTGTCCCCTTGAATCCACGGCTAGGATCTCCTCCACAGATCCAACCTTCGGGGATCTCAAATCTCAAGTCCATTTTTCCTTCTCCTTAAATTACACAGAATCTTTCCATGTGTCCACTTAAATCGGACGGCCTAAAATTCCTTCGGGTATTTTCCCAGAGTCCACAGATCTTCTCCATGTCTCCTCTATGGATCTGACAACTTAGATTCACTTCAGGTGATCTAACGACTCATATTTGTTCCGCTTCTCTGGACTTCTGACATCTCAAATCTCAATCTCTTGCCCCTGTTGACTGGGTATCTCCCAGAGTTCTATATCTGGTGCCACATTCCCTCTTTCACATCGATGGTTCTTGTCATTTTTGGGACTACGGCCTTCGGCGATTTCAAGTTTCAACAACTATGAGTATCCGTAGTGAATCCTTCCAGAGTCCACGATCTGGAAACACCTATCCAACCTAGATTGATGACTAACGTTTTCTCTGGCTGTTCGGGCTTTGGCTATTTCATTTATCAAACTAAAAACTCCAAGGTAACTCTATCTAGAGCTCCCGATCTGGTGACAAGTGTCCCCTCGCAGATCGATGGCTCTCAGCTCTTCACCTCCCAGGGCTATGGTTGTTTTAACACTTCAACTTCCACCTCCTTATAGATCTCCCACCCTATTGACACATATCCAATCTGGATCCAATGGTCCAGACTCTCCTTTTGGAAATTGGGATTTCGCGACTTGCGGTTTCCAGGTTAACACTTCTTCCACATTCTCGACTTCCGAAATGGTGACATTTCGAGACGCCCAAATCCAACGACTCACACTTCTCTGTATCTAACGGTTCAGTAATGTTAGGGTCCTAACCTACACATAGGTAGATCAATATATTCGGATGTAATAAAGGTCAATATTAATAAGGCCTTTCAATAAAATAGAATAAGGCGGATGTAAGAAGACCTAATAGAAGCTTCTGCTTCTAGAAGGATCTTCCTCTAGATGCTTCTCTTGATAGACATATTTACTATAAATAAGGGTCGAGGGTATGAAAACCCTAGCTTGGAGATTATTGTAATAGAGCGTTTCTCGACTGGAGGTTTCCCCCTTGAAGAGGCCCGTAAACATTGCTTTCTGAATCAAGTGTTATTTCTGTTGTTATTCTTATATCATTTATGTGTTATTGTGGAGATTATGCTGGTTATATTACTGTTATTCTACCATTTCTAGCATTTTATTTATGTTCTTCATACTTTTTATATCTGGTATATTACAAGTGGTATCAGAGCACTTTCCTTGGAAGAAATTGCGGTATTTTTGTTTCAGGATAGAGACGTATTCTAACGTCTTTAAGCCACAGAGATCTATCATTATGCGCATAAACCCGCAGTTGAGGGATTCATACACGCAGGAAATACAAGTGGTTCTTAAGCGCACATCTGTTGGCCACCCTTGTAACCCCTGTTGGTACCCCTTCGAGTGGTAGCACATCAGACAACACCTGTGTATGGATTGACCTAGATTTCCTGAAGCCCTCTTTAGATAAACTGATCGACCGCCTGATTTCTATAGTGCCACCAAGAGCAACACTCAGGAAGATACTCTCTAGTACCTGGGTAGTTGGGTAGTATGGCTAAGGGTATGGTCTATCCTCCTTAGTTAGTGCCCTGAGATATTGGGCCGAGTACTACTGTTGGACCCTGCATGTATATCAAAGAGCTATAGCACAGGGAAAACCCTTGTCTGTAGAACCCTTGAATACCTAACCCTTGGGTGACAGAAACAGAAACAAATTAAAATAGAGAAGATCTATTGCCACGCAACTGTGTTCGGGTTTCCAAGTAAATAAACATTTCTTTCTGGTTAATCATTTGGGGATTTCATCGCTACAGTATTCTTTAGACCGGAGTATAACTCCGCAGGAGTAAAAAAAACAAAAAAAAAACAAAATTCTGGAAATTTGTTCACCATTATTTGAGACCTATTCCATTGGATTCATCTCTTCACCTTTATCACATTCATCCATATCATTTTTTGGAAAAAAATTTTACCCTACCCAGCCCTTTTTAGTTCACCCATCCTCATGGCCCATACCTGTAGCCAAGACCTGGAAGCTCGCTTCAACACCTTGCAATATGGTTTCCTCGAGACCCAAAAAGATATGGAGGAAGTCAAACAAGAACTGACCACCCAGCTTGATTCTGTCTTTACATCACTCTGCACCAAACTGAAGATCCCTATAGATGACCCTTTCTCTGACACACCTCCAAAGACTGAAGGTGAACATTCCTCCCATTCCCATACCTTTTAGCCCCATCACTTTCAACATGAACTATGCCTTCCGCAGGTGGATGTGACCAAATTTGATGGCTCAGACCCCACTGGTTGGGTAACCCAAATGGAACATTATTTCTCTTTATACGGCATTATAGATGACTTGGCCAAACTCCGGTATGGTGTTCTCCATCTAGATCAAGAACGTTGGCAATGGTGGCAATGGAGAAAAACTTTTCGTCAAGGGTATATTGCTTGGACCCAATTTGTGACTGAGCTTTATGAACGCTTTGACACGAACGCCAACCATTTGGGCCATTTGAAAAAGTTGAAACAATCAGGCATAATAGAAGACTTCATAGCTTCCTTTGAGTGCCTGGATTTTTGAACAGAGGGCATGACTGATGCTTTCTTTCGAGAGTGTTTTATCAGCAGCCTCAAGGATGAGATTTGGGCCCATGTCCTCATGGATCGACCCTCGACCTGGGTGGAGGATACTAAAAGAGCTAAAGAAGCACAATAAGTTGTATCCTCTTAAAACCAAAAACCCTCCTTTATCCCTCACCCTAAACTTGTAAATCCCACTACTCCCTCTGCCCCATTAAAGATCCAAAAAATTGACCAGGGTTGAAATGGATGAACGCCAACTCAAAGGCCTCTGTTATAATTGTGATGACAAATATTTCCCGGGCCATAAGTGTAAGGAAAAAAATATTTTTGGGGCCATCTCTGAGGATATTTCAGAAGAGGATGTTGAAACTCCCCTTATGTATGAGTCACCTGAAATCACTCACATAACCCCTCCCTCAGACCCTCCCGAAGTGGAACTAGTCATTTCCCTCAATGCTCTCACTGGCTTCTCCGCTCCCCAAACCCTCAAGTTAATCGGTTACACCAAGCATCAGAAGGTCATCATTTTGGTTGATAGTGGAAGCACCCATAATTTTATTCATCGCCCCATTGCCCAAGAAACTCATTGCTACATCCATGTCGACAACAATTTCCAAATCATGATTGCTAATGGTGGTTCCATGAAATGTGGAGGCTCTGTGAAAATGTGCGTCTTCAAATTGGTGACTACCACCTAAAATCCCATATGTTTGCTATCGACATGGGTGGTTGTGACATTCTATTGGGTGCAGACTGGCTAAGAACTCTAGGTCCCATTCTCATGGATTTTAATGAATTAACCATGCAATTCAACCAGGAAGGCCACCAATATAAATTCCAAGGCATCATTACTGGTTCACCTAAGGTCATTAGTTCCCATCGCATGGAAAACCTACTCAAAAAAGGTCATTATGGTGTCATTGCCCAACTCCATGCCATACAAGCAACAGAGACACCCCCGGTGTCGCAAGAGCTCCAAGCCCTCCTTTCTAAACATCAAATGGTATTTTCCACTCCCTAAGAACTCCCTCCTTTCCGCGATGTTCATGATCATTCCATTCCCCTTGTACCCAGAAGCCTTCCTCCCAATATCTGTCTGTATCGCCACCCCTTTTCAAAAAAAAATGAAATTGAGAAAATGGTTGAGGAACTCCTTAATGCAGGGGTTATCTGCCGTAGTATGAGCCCTTACTCTTCTTCTGTAGTCATGGTCCTGAAGAAAGAAGGTTCTTGGAGAATGTGTCCTAACTTCCATGCCCTCAATAAACTGACCATTAAAGACAAATTTCCCATTCCTGTCATTGATGACCTCCTGGATGAATTGAGTGGCGCCCAATTCTTTACTAAACTTGATCTTTGCTCAGGCTATCACTAGATACGTATGAAAGCGAAAGACATTCCCAAGACGACCTTTCAAACTGATGAGGGCCACTATGAGTTTTTGGTCATACCCTTTGGCTTGTGTAATGCCCCCTCCACATTCCAAAGCCTCATGAATCATGTATTTCGTCCCTTTCTTCGTCATTTTGTCTTAGTTTTCTTTGATGATATCCTCATCTATTCCAAAACCTGGACAGACCATCTTACTCATGTGGATTGAGTTCTCCATCTAATCTCTCAGCACCAACTTTTCCTGAAACAGTCTAAATTTTCTTTTGGTGCTTCAAAAGTAGAATACTTAGGTCATCTGGATGGCAAGGATGGTGTCAGGGTGGATCTGAAAAAGATTGAAGCTATGCAAGACTGGACGCAACCAAAGTCTCCCAAAATATTGCGTGGATTTTTGGGCTTAACGGGGTATTATTGCAAGTTTGTTAAGAATTATGGAAAGATTGCAGCACCTCTCACTGCTCTCCTCAAAAAGAACTCTTTCACTTGGACTCCAGCCATTGCTCAAGCTT
The DNA here is from genome assembly GCA_010110895.2 of Picea sitchensis. Lineage (NCBI taxonomy): Eukaryota > Viridiplantae > Streptophyta > Pinopsida > Pinales > Pinaceae > Picea > Picea sitchensis. The sequence continues at coordinate 9,700 of SNQJ01S0059377.1, forward strand.
TTCAAACCTTGAAGACGGCCATGTGCACCACTCTGGTTCTAGCCCTTCCTGATTTCACAAAGACCTTTGTATTGGAATGTGATGCCTCAGGGAAAGGAATCAGTGCTATCCTTATGCAAGAGGGTCGACCCTTGGCCTTCACCAGCAAGCAAACCCATTCATAAAAAGGAGATGTTGGCTATTCTACATGTTGTTGATCTGTGGCGCCCTTATCTCTTGGGGCAACATTTCCAAATTAAGACAGACCATCAAAGCCTCAAGTACTTTTTGGAACAACGCATTTCCTCCCCGGAGCAACAAAAATGGGTGACTAAGCTCTTTGGATATGATTATGAGATCATTTACAAGAAGGGAAAATACAATGTGGTGGCAGATGCACTGTCCCGAAAATATGAAGAAGAAGGATCCATTTTTTCTCTTTCCTTCATTGTACCAGATTGGCTCTAAGACGTGTGCCAGGAATGGCTACAAGATCCCAAAAGTTCGCATCTAATCCAGCAATTGCAGACCAATGCTCCAACTCCCCCAGGATGAGCTCCGATACAAAGGTCATTTGTATTTAAGAAAATAATCAAAGCTTAAATCCACGATACTTTCTGAGCTTCATGCTACACCCACAGTGGGGCACTCCGAGTTCACCAAAACCTATGACAGGGTCAAACGTTCTTTTTTATGGGATGGTATGAAATAGGACATCCGTAATTTTGTCTCTTAATGTGAGGTGTGTCAATGCAACAAGGGAGAACAGTCAAATCTCCGGGCACACTACAATCGCTTCTGATTCCACCTTCTATTTGGAAGGATATCTCTATGGACTTTATTACCGGCTTACCCAAATCAGGAAATAAATCAGTCATAATGGTGGTTGTGGATCGCCTTTCCAAGTATGCTCATTTATGCACTCTTCAACACCCATTTACTGCATCCATGGTGGCTCAAATTTTCATGGGCGAGGTCTTCAAGCTTCATGGTATGCCTCACTCTATTGTTTATGATCATGACCCAACTTTCACAATTAATTTTTGGCAAGAACTATTTAAGCTACAGGGCACCCAATTGTATCTCAACACAGCTTATCATCCCCATATTGATGCTCAAACGGAAGTTGTCAACAAGTGTTTGGAAACTTATTTGAGGTGTTTTTCCTCTGAAAAGAAAAATCAGTGGGCTCAATGGTTACCCCTAGCTGAATGGTGGTAAAACACTTCCTACCATACAGCTACACGCATGACTCTTTTTGAAGTGGTATATGGATAGAAGCCACCTTCAATTCTCTCATACTTACCAAGTACCTCGAAGGTCCAGGCGATTGACCAAACACTTACAGATCGAGAGGATATTCTTCATACCCTTAAAGAGAACTTGGTCATGGCATAGAATCGCATGAAGCAACAAGCAGATCAAGGTCACTCTGAATGTCAATTCGCAGAAGGGGATCAGGTGTTTCTGCAACTGCAACCATACAAGCAAACTTCCCTCAAGGCCGAGCATTGTTAGAAGATAGCGCCCAAATTTTACGGTCCTTATACAGTTCTCAAGCGTGTGGGACAAGTTGCCTATCAGTTAGCTCTTCCTAGTCAGTCGAAGCTACATCCCGTTTTTCATGTTTCATTCTTAAAGAAGGTGATTGGAACTAGGTGCCAAATTCAAACCAACCTTCCCGAGTTAGCTGAAGAAGGATCCATTTGGCTATAGCCAGAATTTGTTTTGGACCAGCGTGAGCATCACCTGCATCAAAGAACCATCAAGGAAGTGCTAGTCCAATGGAAAGATACAACTCCAGCATATGCCACTTGAGAACTAGCTACCATTCTGCAACAGTTTCCACATATCAAGCCTTGAGGACAAGGTTGTTTTTAAGGGGGTGGACATGTTAGGGTCCTAACCTACACATAGGTAGATCAATATATTTGGATGTAATAAAGGTCGATATTAATAAGGCCTTTCAATAAAATAGAATAAGGTGGATGTAAGAAGACATAATAGAAGCTTCTGCTTCTAGAAGGATCTTCCTCTAGATGCTTCTCTTGATAGACATATTTAGTATAAATAAGGGTCGAGGGTATGAAAACCCTAGCTTGGATATTATTGTAACAGAGCGTTGCTCGACTGGAGGCTTCCCCCTTGAAGAGGCTCGTGAACATTGCTTTCTGAATCAAGTGTTATTTATGTTGTTATTCTTATATGATTTATGTATTATTATGGAGATTATGCTGGTAATATTACTGTTATTCTGCCATTTCTAGCATTTTATTTCTGTTCTGCATACTTTTTATATCTGGTATATTACAAGATATTCCCTTCACGCATCGGGACTTCATGTTTTGCGAAGTTGGATGGGTGTTCACTTCCCTGCTTTCGATCCCCGATACCCCGAAATTCTCCCTAGACAATCGATGGTCCAGATCTCTCCTCGATCAACGACACAGATTAAATCGTGATTTCACTTTTTGTGAATCCTCATGACTCCGCCTTTTTACCTCTTTGCTGAAATTACTAAGACAACTGAGAGGGGCGGTGAATCAGTTGTTACTGTGCTTAAACAATTTTAATTCAATTAAACCATTTTTAATCTTTCTCCAAGTGACCATCAATATTATACTACATATGGACAACATAAATAATGAGCATCACTCACACATAAGATATACACAGAGACATATTTTCACGAGGAAACCCATAAAGGGAGAAAACCTCTTCTTATTTGAAATGATAGACAGTCTTTTAAGTTCTGTACATCATCTATAATTGAGCACCAACTCAATGTGAGGCTACTACCTCTGTTTTACAGGATCCAACTTGTTTGAGAGCACCAACTCTCTGGTTTCTCTAGCACCCACTAGAAGGAAGCAACAACTCCCTAAGTGTTCCAGCACCAACTGGATGGAAGCACCAACTTCTAGTCACACAGGCACCAACCTATATAACAGAGAACAACAGTTCTCCCTTGCACCACCCTGCCACCCTGGTTTCTCTAGCTGCAACCAAATGGAAGCTACAACTCCCTGTTTTCAAGCACCCACTTGAACCTCTAAGGACAACAGTCCTCCCTAGCACCTCCCTACCACCCTTATTACAAATAAATGATTGAATAACCAACAACTCAGATAAATCAATTCTTACCACTTCTTCACTATTCTACAATTCTTCTTTGCTACACTATTCTTCTTCTCTGTTCATATTTGGCTTGACTTGTTGTCTCTGTCTATCTGTTCTTTTTCTATCCTTCTCATGCTCTTTGATATGTGCACATTCTTCTCTCTTCGCCTTTTCTCTTATGTTCATCTTCTGTTCCTTATCTCTGAGCTTTATTCACACTGCGCATGCTATAGTTTTACCTTTCTACACTTCAACTCATTTTTCAGTCAGAACAACCAACCTTACAAAGTCACTTCATATCTCCTTTTATTCACACATGCCTCATCAGTTACACCTCAAATCTTCTTGGGCAAAAATGCCTCAGCAACTAAATCGCCAACCGATCAAGAATCATGAATCCATTTAACTAACTGAATCGTAATTGATTAATTAACTGTGAAGTGCAACAGTAGCCCTCCGATCATATTCAAATTCACCTGCGCCATTGGATTAAATCGGAAGGGTCTTGCATTTATCCCATATGCCCACTGGCTATGGCTGAGTGCTAAACAGAATTTGAATTTCGTGATCTCGCATCTCGGCATTCCTGTGATAAAGGATCTCGACACTCCAAGTCATGATCGCCGAGACTCTGAGATGGAGCTTAGAACCACTAGCTTCTTCCCCTCACTTGACCACCGACGGTGACCACAGGCTACACCAAAAAGCGCTTCGCATTTCATGAACTTATGAAATTTATCAAACTTGATCAAAGGTCGAGATCTTCAATGATCCGACGGTCCAGATCTCATCGCGATCTCGCATATCACAATTCCTGTGATGAAGCATCTTGATGCTCCAAATCGTGATCACCGAGACTCTGAGATGGAGCTTAACACCGCTAGATCCTTCCTCCATCTTCCACAGATGTAACCACTGGCTGTGACCTTAGCCTTATTCAAAAATGCATTTCACACTTTCGCATCTTGGGTATTCTGTCGTTCTCTGATCTATCGCCACGTGCCCCTCTTGGATCAACGATCTAGATCTTATCGCGATTTCTCCACTTCACGAGCCTTCTTCATGCTTGATCAACGGTCCACAATCCTTGTTGATCTGATGGTCCAGATCTTTTCATGATCTCGCATATCGTGATTCCTGTGATGAAGAGTCTCGATACTCCAAGTTGCGAACGCCGAGATGGAACTTAGCAATTATCTCCTTCCCTTAAGCCTTCAACAATGTGACCTTGAGATATGACCACTCGCCAATGAAATGAGCACTTCACTCCTTTGACGTTCCAGTCAGAAAAACAATGATCTTTCGCCATGTGTCCTATGGAACCAACTTGAATCAATGATCAAGATCTTATCGCAATGTTGCATATCATGAGTTTGAATCTCTTTCCTTTGGATTTCCCGATCTGCGAAACTCCGAAACGAAACCTTTGTCATGCTTTGACTGTTTTCCTCCTTCTGAGATTACACTGTTGATCTTGCCATTATCTCTATGCTATTGATCGTGTTGATCTTCACCATCTAATCATGCTAATCTTCGCCATCAATGATAAACACGTGCCATCAATGACAAACACACATGCTCTACCTCTGTCTAAAAACATGCCAACAATCTCCCCTTTTGGCATTGATGGCAACCCCTTGAAGAACATCCAACTATACCACTGTAACATCCTTGAAATTACCACACTTTCTCCCCCTTTGACATCAATGTCAAAGAAGAAACATGCTCCCCCTGAGTTGTTGCAGTACAGACTCCCCCTGTCAACTATGAGCAGCTTAGAAATACAACAGATATTCAATAAGTTCTCCCCCTAACCAAGTGAATAGATTAGATGAAAAAATTTATAAACCCCAACTTTTGACGAAGATATCCAAAAGGGGTCGTCGCTAACGGTTTAGTAAAGATATCAGCTATATGTTCTATGGAAGGGATATAATTCAGCTGAACAACTCTGTTTGTGACTTGTTCTCTGAGAAAATGGTATTTTATTGGGATATGCTTAGTCTTGGAATGAAGAACAGGATTCTTGGAGACACTAATGGCACTAGTGTTATCACAGTGAATTGTAATTGAATCAGTATAGTTTACCTTCAAATATGTAAGAGTTTGAATCATCCACAAAATCTGAGTGCAGCAAGTAGCAACAACAATGTACTCTACTTCTGTATTTGATAAGGAAATAGATCCCTGCTTCTTACTAATCCATGCTACCAACGAGTCACCCAGGAAGAAGGCACCTCCACCGGTTCTCTTTCTTTCATCCACACAATTTGCCCAATCTGCATCTGAATAAGAAGTTAATTGAAAATTATGATTTCTATGATACCACATACCATAAGTCATTGTTCCCTTCAAGTATTTGAGTATCCTTTTGACAGCTACCAAGTGACTTTTTTTAGGAGCTGACTGATAACAACCTACCATTCCAACAGCTTGCATTATATCAGGACAGGATGTTGTGATGTACAGAAGAATGCCTATCATAGAGCGATATGTCCTTTGATCAATGTTCGGTGAAATATCATCTTTACTGAGCTTGCTACCAACCACCATAGGTGTGCTAATAGGAGAGGAATCCTCCATCTGAAATTTCTTCAACATCTCTTTCAAATATTTTTCTTGAGAGATAAATATTCTTGCAGAACTCTGATTTACTTGTAAACCAAGAAAATATGACAGTTCTCCTATCATGGACATCTCAAATTTTGTTTGCATAGAGTTAGAAAACCACTAGATAGATGATTCATTAGTACAACCAAAAATAATATCATCTACATAAACCAAAACAACTAGTAAATTATCACCTTCAGACTTAATGTAGAGACTGTTGTCAACAGTACCTTTCTTGAACCCTTTGTCTCATAAAAATTTGTCCAGTCTATAATACCAAGCTCATGGTTCTTGTTTCAGTCCATATAAGGCCTTCTTCAGCTTGCAAACATAATTAGGATTATCTGTCAATGAGAATCCTTCAAGTTGCTCCATATATACTTCTTCCTCTATATCTCCATTAAGAAATGTTGATTTAACATCCAACTAATAAACTTTAAAGTTCTTATGACATGAGTAAGCAAGAAACATTCCGATGGCCTCCAATCTTGCCACTGGTGAAAAATTTTCATCAAAGTCCTGACCTTCAACTTGTGCATACCCTTTATAGACCAAACTGATTTTATTTCTAACAACTTGTCCTTTTTCATTCATTTTATTTTTGAACACCCATTTGGAACCTATTACATTCTTACTTCGGGTCTAGGGACAAGCTCCCAAGTATTGTTCTTCTCAATCTGATCAAGTTCTTCATTCATTGCTCTAATCCAATCATCATGCTAGCTGGCTTCATAAAAAAATTTAGGTTCAGCCACAAATAAAAAACAAATATGAGATTGTTCTGAGTCTTTAATCAATTTCCTTCTTGTCTAAACTCCTTTATTTATATCTCCAATTATCTGATTTTTAGGATGATTCTTTCTAACAATTCTGAGAGGTGATTTTTCTTCTTTCTGCTGATTTGTGTCAGCCTAAGTATTCATATCTTCATCTAATTTAGATTCTTCTCTTCCTGATCCTTGGACCTGTTCATCTTCATCTTCAACTATATCTTCTGTGCTTGGTTCAACACTATTTACATTCCTGACCGGGACTTATTCATCAACCTTTATGTCTATACAATCAACTAGTTTATGCAACCTCTTATTGTAACATCTATACCCTTTAATGTTTGTAGAATAGCCCAGGAAGATAACTTCATCATCCCTGTCATCATATTTGCCAATATTTTCATCATTTTTTTTTATATAACATTTACTCCCAAAGACCTTAAAATGTTTGATTGAAGAAGGTCTTCCAAACCATAGTTCATAAGGAGTCTTTTCACTGTGTGGTCTGAGATGTGCTTTGTTAAGGATATGAACAGTTGTATGAATTTATTCTACCCAATATGTCTGAGATATGTTCATTTCATTCATCATTGATCTTGCCATTTACTGTACTGATCTATTCTGCCTCTCAATGACTCCATTTTGTTGTGGAGTTCTTGGAATAGTGTATTCTCATTTGGTCCCATGTTTATCACAGAACTCTTCGAAGTTCCATGAACTAAACTCTCCTCCTCTATCAGACCTTACTGCCTTCAATCTTTTTCCTGTTTGATTCTCAGTCAGAGTCTTAAACACTTTGAATTTTTCAAATGATTCATATTTTTCCTTCAAAAAGGAAACCCATGTTAGTCTAGAATAATCATCAATAATCAACATAAAATAGTTTTCTTTTTCTGTACCTTCTTTTCTTGATGGTCCACATAAATCCATATGTACTAACTAGAGAGGTTTTTCCGTTGAAGGAATGTTTTTAGATTTGAACTGAGTTCAAGTAAGCTTTCCTATCTGGCAAGGTTTACAAATAAAGTTGTATGGCTTTGATATCTTCATAAGATCTTTTACTACCCCATTGTTTCTGAGCTTGATTATATGATCAAAATTTAGGTGTCCAAGTCTCCTATGCCACAGCCAACTTTCATTATATGTTCTTAAGTGGCATTCTTCTTTTTCTTCATTTAACACATAGACATTGTTTTTTATTCTTATCTCTTTTGCAACCAGTTGTCCTGAACTCAAAGACTTTATTTTATAGCCTTTAGAAGTAAAAACAACTTCACATCCTTTGTCACAAACTTGAATGACACTTAGTAGATTATGTTTCAGACCATCTACAAACAACACATCTTGAGCTTTTCCTTTGCCATTACTCAAGCTTACCATTCCTTTACCTTTTATTTTTCCTGGTGTGTCGTTTCCAAAAGTTACATTCCCTAATTTGTTTTCACTTAAAGTTAGAAACTTACTTTTGTCTCCAGTCATATGTTTAGAACATCCACTGTCAATATACCAGGAATTCTTTTTTTTTGGACTGATAACACTAGTCCACACTTGTCATCTACTTTCTTCTTCCAAACCTTGACATTTTCAGCAGTGGGAATCAAATCTGGCTTGTAATTCGTTAATCGACAATCTGCAGCTTTATGTCCATAATTACGGCAGATGTAACATTCTGGTTCACTGAATAGAAGATCATAGCGATTGTTATGCTTAACCTGCGTCCTTTTCCCAGCCATCGTATGATTTATAGTCTGAGGTTGTTTGTTGCTTGGTTGTCTCGATCTTTATTGTGGAAGATGGTTATTCGTTGAATATCTTGATTGTTCATATCTAAAACTTATAGAACAGTTTATAGCTTTGTGACCAAAATTAGAGCAGAAAAAACAATAACCATAGAAAAAACCTTTGTACCTTGAAAAACTATGTCTTCTTTGAGGAGGTCGATTTATTTCATGTCGATAATCTCTCTGATCTATAGATTCAGTTCTGGTACTTTTTCTTTCATTCTTTCTCGGTCGCTGATTCTCTTTCTTTTTTTCTGCAAAGTGACTGTTGTCAATGTTTGAGGATTTGACAAACTTGATGGGTTCTGTGTTACTTGAATGATTACTACTTGATCCTTCTTCATAGTCCAAGCCATCTTTCAACTTTGGATTACTTTGTTGATTTAGAATGGAATTTAATTCTTCTAAGGCTTTAATACTAGACAAATTTTGATGATACAATGCCTTAAACTTCTCCATTTCTTTTCTGGTTTTTACTATCTCTTCTTCTAAGCCTTCACACTTTGATTTCTTCTCTGATAACTATTGTTTTAGAATGTATTCTATTTTCTTTGCCTCTTCTAAATCCACTTTTAGTAGAGCAAAGTCTTCATCAGATTTTTTATAATTCATTTTAAACTGCATCAACAACCATTTTTGTTTTCTCTTCTTACATCTGAGTCTGTCAATTTCTTCCAAAGCACTGATTAATTCACCTTCCATATCAACCACATCTTCTTCATCATCCATTTCACCTCCTGTTTGTTCATCATCAAGATCTCCCATAGCCATAAAAATAAAATCATTCACTTTGTCTTCACATGATGAATCATTATCTATGTCTTCTGAGGAATTGTCATTATTTGCACACAAACCTTTCTTCTTACTATATTTCTTGAATTTGTACTTCTTTTCATCATCAGAGTTCTGGTCCTTTTTTTGATGAAGAAACTTAGATGCAAAATGACCTATCTTACCACAGTTAAAACATTTGAAGGGAGGCTTGCCTTGATATTTTCCTGATCCTTTCTTTAACCTTCTCACAAATTCTGCCTCAATATCATCTAAATTTGAATCAGTATTCTTGTCTTCTTTAAAGGATGCTTCTCTAGTAATGGATTTATCTTTGTTGATTCTCATTTAATATGCAGTTAAAGTTCCTAGGAGTTCATCAATGGACAGATTTTTAAGATCATTTAGTTCTTCTATAGCAGAGACTTTTGGATTAAATTTATCAAGCAAAGATCTTAAAATCTTCTGAACTAAATTTGATTCTTCAAATTTCTCACCAAGACCCTTCATCGCATTCACAAGTTCTTCAAATCTTAAAAAATACTTTCTAACTGTTTCATCTTCATTCATCTTTAGTTGTTGAAACTTCAACCTAAATGTTTGAAGTTTGGCATCCTTCACTTTCTCATTTCCTTCATAGCTACTAATAAGTTTATCCCACATTTCTTTGGTAGTTTGAAAATGCATCACCTTTACAAACTCAGCTTTTGCAAGTCCATTCAAGATAGCATTCACTCCCTTAGCATTAAAGCTAAATTATAACTTATCATCCTTGGAAGCTAGCACAACAGGCTTTATGTATCCGGTCTCTACTACATCCCAAACATCAACACCTAAGGCCATTAGGTATGTTCTCATTCTAACCTTCCAAAAGGCAAAATTTGTTCCATCAAACAGAGGAGGCTTACTGGCTGAAGTCCCTTCATGACTTCTCATGTTTAAGCTTACAGATCTACCTTTAAATAAAAGGAACCCTCTCTGATACCATTGTTGAAATTACTAAAACAACTGAGAGGGGGGGTGAATCAGTTGTTACTATGATTAAACAATTTTAATTCAATTAAACCATTTTTAATCTTTCTCCAAGTGACCATCAATATTATACTACATATGGACAACATAAATAATGAGCATCATTTGTTGGTTGTGGAGCCTGATTATCTTCCTGATTTAGAGGTATTTTACTTTCAGCCGTGTTTATACCCCATGAAGTATTTACACCCCATAAGTATGTACACTCTTCCACGCAGGGGAGTCCAGATGGGGGGTACCCCCTCTGCGGGGTCCGGGGGGGCTATCCCCCTGGTTGGGGGGTTTGAGGGAAAGCGGGCCCCCAGCGGGGGTTCGGGGGAGAAGCCCCTGAAGAAAAATTTTCCTTATAAAAGTATATTGTAATTTCATTGTAAATCTAGATCGTTCATTACAAGGTCGCAGATCTAACGATAGAGATTATGTTAGGTTTTTTTTCCCTAGAAGGCAACCCTCTTTTATGAGGGAAATGTATTGCGGCTATGGCGGTTGGCAAGTATTGTATTTTGAGAGAGGAGACTGTGAGAGAAAGAAGAGGAAGTTACAACGGGTTTTGCTGTAGGTTGTATCCCTTCATTTTGTTGGATAATAATAAATAAAGGACCTGGCAATTTATCTGGTGGATGTAGCCCACACTGGGTGAACCACATAAATCTGTGTCTCTCTTGTATTGTGTATCTTCTGTGTTTTATTTCTGCATTTGTTTTATTTTATTGCTCTGCGGTCCTGTTTTTCTAACAAATGGTATCAAAGCATAAGGTAACTCACAGGAAAATAGGGTTCCTGGTTCGAGTGGGAGCAATGTCGGAAGATGGAAAGTTTAGGGTCGAGAAATTTAATGGCCAAAACTACCAATTATGGAAGATGCAGATGGAAGATTATTTATATCAGAAGGATCTATTCCTACCATTGAGCAGAGTATCAAAGAAGTCGGTGGCCATGAAGGATGAAGAATGGGAGATTCTTGACAGAAAGGCTCTAGGAATGATACAGCTGAGCCTGGAAGCGTCGATGGCTTTCAATATCTCGAAAGAAAAGACAACGAAGGGTTTGATGGATGCATTGGCCAAATTGTATGAAAAACCCTCGACGTCCAATAAGGTATTTCTAATGAAGAGATTATTTAATATGAAGATTTTGGAAGGTGGGTCTGTTGCAGATCATTTAAATGAATTTAATACGGTTACTAATCAACTAAGTTCTGTAAAAGTGGACTTTGATGATGAGGTTAGGGCTCTTCTAATCTTGTGCTCATTGCCAGAAAGCTAGAATGGCTTGGT
>SNQJ01S0059377.1:23901-42584 GCA_010110895.2 Picea sitchensis
ACTAGCCAGAATCCCCCAGACATGTTAACAAAGGGAGTAACCAGGGAGAAACTGAGTTCTTGCTCAGTTTCAGTTGGTCTTCAAGAATGAAGATGAAGATGAGAAATTTGTCAGGTCCAAGAAGGTTCAGAGTCCAGCATATAGAGCAGCGGTGGAGTTGTTGAGATCAGTCTCTAAGTGGGAGATTGTTGGTTGTGGAGCCTGATTGTCTTCCTGATTTAGAGGTCTTTTACTTTTAGTCATGTTTATACCCCATGAAGTATTTACACCCCATAAGTATGTACACTCTTCCACACGGGGGAGTGCAGATGGGGTACCCCCTCTGCGGGGTCCGGGGGGGCTATCCCCCCGGCTGGGGTGTCTGGGGGCAAGCGGGCCCCCAACAGGGGTTCGAGGGTGAAGCCCCTGAAGCAAAAATTGCCTTATAAAACTATATTGTAATTTCATTGTAAATCTGGACCGTTCATTATAAGGTCGCAGATATAACGATAGAGATTATGTTAGGGTTTTTTTCCCTAGAAGGCAACCCTCTTTTATGAGGGAAATGTATTGCGACTATGGAGGTTGGAAAGTATTGTATTCTGAGAGAAAGAAGAGGAAGTTATAGCGGGTTTTGCTGTAGGTTATATCCCTTCATTTTGTTGGATAATAATAAAGAAAGGACCTGGCAATTTCTCTGGTGGGCGTAGCCCACACTGGGTGAACCACGTAAATATGTGTCTCTCTTGTATTGTGTATCTTCTGTGTTTTATTTCCGCATTTGTTTTATTTTATTGCTCTGCAGTCCCATTTTTCTAACATCACTCACACATAAGATATACACAGAGACAGATTTTCATGAGGAAACCCATAAAGGGAGAAAACCTCTTCTTCTTTGAAATGATAGGTAGTCTTTTAAGTTCAGTACATCATCTATAATTAAGCACCAAATCAATGTGAGGCTACTACCTCTGTTTTACAAGCTCCAACTTGTTTGAGAGCACCAACTCTTTGGTTTCTCTAGCACCCACTAGAAGGAAGAAACAACTCCCTAAGTGTTCCAGCACCAACTAGATGGAAGCACCAACTTCCAGTCACACAGGCACCAACCTGTATAACAGGGAACAACAATTCTCCCTTGCACCACCCTGGTTTCTCTGTCTGCAACCAGATGGAAGCTACAAATCCCCGTGTTCAAGCACCCACTTCAACCTCTGAGGACAAAAATCCTCCCTAGCACCTCCCTACCACCCTTATTAGAAATAAATGATTGAATAACTAACAACTCAGATAAATCAATTCTTACCACTTCTTCACTGCTCTGTAATTCTTCTCTGCTACGCTATTATTCTGCTCTGTTCATATTTGGCTTGACTTGCTGTCTCTGTCTATCTGTTCTTTCTCTGTCCTTCTCATGCTCTTTTATATGTGCACATTCTTCTCTCTTCACCTTTTCTCTTATGTTTAGCTTATGTTCCTTATCTCTTAGCTTTCTTCAAACTGCGCATGTTGTAGTTTTACCTTTCTACACTTCAACTCATTTTTCAGTCAGAACAACCAACCTTACACAGTCACTTCATATCTCCTTTTATTCACACACACCTCATCAGTTACACCTCGAATTCTCTTGGGCAAAAACGCCTCAACAACTGAATCGCCAACTGATCAAGAATCATGAATCTGTTTAACTAACTGAATCGTAAATGATTAATTAACTGTGAAGTGCAACAGTATCCCTCCGATCATATTCAAATGCACCTACATCATTGGATTAAATCGGCATTGTCTTGCATTTATCCCATATGCCCACTGGCTATGCTCAAGTGCTAAACATAATTTGAATTTCGTGATCTCGCATCTCAGCATTCCTGTGATAAAGGATCTCGACACTCCAAGTCACGATCGTCGAGACTCCAAGATGGAGCTTAGCACCGCTATCTTCTTCCCCTCACGTGACCACTGGCAGTGACCATAGGCTGCACCAAAAAGCGCTTCACATTTTGTGAACTTATGAAATTTATCAAGCCTGATCAACGGTCGAGATCTTCAATGATCCAACGGTCCAGATCTCATCGCGATCTCGCATATCGTGATTCCTGTGATGAAGTGTCTTGATGCTCCAAGTCGCGATCGTCGAGACTCTGAGATAGAGCTTAACACCGCTAGCTCCTTCCTCCATCTTGTAAGGATCCCAAGCCATTATGCAAGGATCATCACTGTTTTGGTGTCTTTTAAAAACTTTTTCCTGGTTGTGGTATTTCGTCAAACACTTTGCTGATCTACTTTTTAGATGTGTTTATATGTGTGTATGCGGCAAATAATAGAAAGAGATAACCATGGAACATACCTCAACCATATGCAATAAGATAGACAAGCTAAAAAATCTCAATTCTTCTTTATTTATAAAATAGAGAAACCTACTACAATGAAGATCTCGATCTGGAATGCTCAACAAATGTCCAAGAAGATAGATAATAGATAAGAGCTGCTACAAAATGTTCCCACTAATACAAAAGATGCCTCCAAACACTGAATAAGGAATGAAGATCAATACAATCAGATCTGAATGCCAAACTCTCCAACTGAAGAATGCCACGCTCCAATAGAAAGCCGAAACCCTCAATAACTCGGCCCTGCTGCCAAAAGTGTCCAATCACCCTAAGAAATACCCCAACTAATAGATCGGGTGATGGTAATAACAACCTAAGTTCCCGAATCTCCAAGATCCCTCTCAATCTTTGTAGATCTGAAATCCCCCACTGAATGGTACGCCCCACTAGATGACTGAAGCCCTAGATAATTTGGCCCGGCTAAAGGAGGCCTCCAAATGCTCTGAAACTCTCCAAAAATATAGATTGGGACACTGTAAGTCACTAGGTGAAGTCTGAGGGTCAGATCTGAAGTGTAACCCCTCCAAACGGACTAGATCTGGATATCAAAAACACCCTCCTTCTCTTCAATTCGCCCCACTGCTCAAGAAATAATCTGAGCCATAAAACTATCTCAGAAAGCACTAGATCTAATGTTCAAGGCCCTGTAATAAAAACCCAAGTGATAGAATCCTCAACATCCCTACCAATCTCCTACAATGAATCTCTCTCCAAATTTTGTGCGCCCCCCTTGCTGGAAACCCCCAATGGTGCGCCCTCCTCCTCTTTCTATGCCTGTGGCTGTGTAGAACCTCCTGCACTGATGTAGATCTGACTAGAATGGTGTAGGAGAGTATTGCATCTTCGATACCAAGCTTGGGACAAGCTAGGTGGAATATTTCACCACCGAATCGTCATCTAGGGTTTGTTAAGTCAAAACCCTCAAAACCCCCAAGAGATGGGCTCACTAGCTAAAGCCAGATATCAAACTAATAAACATACATGAATCCATGAGAAGAGGCCCTTGCCTTTCCTTTATACTTCTTGGCTCACGTTGTCCCTCCAAAGTGACTTCCATTTTATTAATATTTAATTAATTAATTAAATCACTTTAATTAATTAATTAATTAACCTTTTTACCTTTGAAAATATCCTTATCTCTCCTTGTGGCTTCCCTGGACACTAAAAGTCACTTCTAGCCATCCCATCTTGTAGTCTTGCTCCTCCTGATTCCAATGAGCTATTACACTGAGAGGTTCCTCCAAGTAATGTGCTCAAAATGACCTCTTCAGTGAATTCCATTGACTTATAGCTCAAAATAGTAAAAATCATGGAAATTGTCGGAATGCAACGAAACCAAAGCCAACCTGTGAGAAATGGCTCATAATGATGGAATATGATCATCAATGCAAGCTGGACCCCACAATGCCTTTCAAATACCTCTGTACTCGCTCTAGCATCCATCTGGCTACTCTGGTCATCATAAATCTCTGCCCTGTGATGATGTCCCAAAGTGGGGACATTACACATCTTCCACAGATGTAACCACTGGCTATGACCACAGCCTTATTTGAAAACGCATTTCGCACTTTCATGTCTCGGGTATTCTGTCGTGCTCTGATCTATCGCCATGTGCGCCTCTTGGATCAACGATCCAGATCTTGTCGCGATTTCTCCACTTCACGATCCACAATCCTTGGTGATATGACAGTCCAGATATTTTTGTGATCTCGCATATCGTGATTCCTATGATGAAGAGTCTCAATACTCCAAGTTGTGAAAGCCGAGATGGAACTTAGCAATTAGCTCCTTCCCTTAAGCCTTCGACAATGTGACCTTGAGATATCACCACTCGCCAATCAAACGAGCACTTCGCTCATTTGACATTCCATTCAGCGAAACAATGATCTTTCACCATGTGTCCTATGGAACCAACTTGAATCAACAGTCAATATCTTATCGTGATGTCTCATATCATGAGTTTGAACCTCTTTCCTTTGGATTTCCCGATCTGCGAAACTCCGAAACGAAACCTTTGTCATGCTTTGACTGTTTTCCTCCTTCTAATCTTACACTGTTGATCTTTCCATTATCGCTATGCTACTGATTGTGTTGATCTTTGCCATATGATCATGCTGATCTTCACCATCAATGACAAACACGCATACTCTGCCTCTGTCTAAAAACATGCCAAAACTCTTCCCCCTGCGAGTCAGTGAGATCTTGACCTCTTTCCATGTGTCCCATTTTGATGGATGGTTCTAATGATTTTGGGATTTCGCGTTTCGGAGTTTCACGGATTTCACTCTGCTTCTTCCAAATCTTCTCATTTGTGAAACTCTGATAATTCCTTGCAACTAACTAGTGCACTACTTTTCTGAGATCTAACGTCTTGAAATATTTCAGCTTCTCCTGGATGGATCTTAACCCTTGAGCTTCCTTCTGTAACATCCCTCTCTTGTGCGCACTAAACAAACTTATTCTTGAGGACACTTGCTGGCAAGTGATTTGGATTATTATACTTTTGGGCATTTGATTATGATTATGAGGCATTATGAATTGATGACATGTTATTTTGTTGCATTGACATAGACAAGTGCTATTAACTTGGTTTTCTTGAGTGTGCAGGATGTTGGACCTTGAGGATGAAAAGGCATCGATGAAACCCCTAGGACTCTGGATCGAGTCAGGGAGTGGTCTTTTGGGGGTTTGATTGTTATATATATGACCTTAGTGCATATGATTATGGATACTATATCTGACATGATTCGTTGATGATGCAGGTTGATGATAGCTTTCCAACTAGACTCACATGTGGAGTAGAGGGGCCACGCACAACTACCAGAGACGTTGAGGGAGGGGTGTGGACAGCAGCCCTACCACAGCCTACTAGCACTCTCGTCTTTGCTTGAACTGTAGGTTAATGACTACATAGTTAGAGAAGACCCACGATGTCATGAGGGAAGACTGTGATAGTCGCTCACAATGATTCTAAGGGGTGCGCAATAAGGCAGGGGCCTTATTCCTTAGAGGCCCTTAGTCTCCCACAAGATCACTTGGTGGAGTATTGACTCCAGGGGTTTTTTATGTCTACCAAGTCAGTCAAGAGGTGAGTGGCACCCTTGGATCACGTGGTGTGCCCTAAAGGGAATGTCACACAAAAAAATTGGAAACAGGCGAGTGGCACCCTTGGAGCACGTGGTGTGCCCTGAAGGGCACGTTGCACAAAAAAATTGGAAACAGATGAGTGGCACCCTTGGAGCACGTAGTGCATCCTTAAGGTCACATCACGCAAAAGAAACAGAAAGAGGCGAGTGGCACCCTTGGAGCACCTAGCGTGTCCTAAAGGGCATGTCACGTTGTTATTTAATAATTGGATAAACCTAGATGGATTTAGGATGAATAACGTGTTAAGAAAGATTTTAAACTTCCCCCCTAATAAAATGTTGCCTAGACTAGGAAAACAAAATCTGGGTCTAAATTATACTTGTGATAAAAAAATTATCTATTTATTTTAATATATATATATATATATATAAACAAAATAAATAATAATGATAATCTTCATTAATCTTATGACAAGAAAGGGCTAAGAAATTAAATTGACTTATAAAAATCTTTTGGGATAAAATTTAAAAAAGGGGGGACTAATTGTTTTACTATTATGCTAATAAATAAAATTATTCATTAAAAAGAAAAAGGGAAAAAGGGTAAGTTTCTGCACATGCCTCTTTTAGTTTAAATAAAAAGGGGAAAGAGGGAAATCTAAAATAATTAAGAAACTAGGAAAAAGAGGGAAACATAAAAGTAAGTGGAAACACAAGGAAAAAGCAGATAGTCTAACTTAGTAAGGTATCTAGCATTTAAGAACTTTTTAATTTAAACTCAACTAGTAAATTACCAAGGGGGGGAGTCATTAAAACTTGTAAGGGCATATGGGGATAGCTAGGAGTGATTCTAGGAATGATTTTAGGTGGGTGAGGGAAATAGGGGTAATTAATTAATTAATGAAATTAATTTCTGGAGGAATGAAGGGGATGGGTGACACATGTACAGGGAGGATTTTTATGAATTAAATTATTAAAAATTTAATTAAATGTGATTTTGGGAAAGTAAAGGACTCTGAAACTCTATATAATGGAGGGAGGAGAAGGATGATGAAACTCTTCTCTTTTGGGTAACATTACACTGCATAAATATATACTTGACTGAATTAGCTTGTGGGAGTTGGGATGCCCAGCTCAGTGAGGAGTGGTAGCTCATCCTTGCGAGGCGAGATGGGAGCTAGTTGATTCTCTGGTTAGTGTGTATGGCTCCTTTGCGGCTCGGGGGGCAAAGGGGGAAGAAGAATACCCATAGGATTGGCTAGGAGGTACCGATGAAGTCTCTTTGGTCGGCAAGTGGGAGTTGCACAAAGCGCGCGGGACATCAACTCGAAGCGGGTGAATGGGAAATGGTACACTTCCTTTATTGTTGCACGGTAGATTGTTAGTATGATTTATGCTTTTAGTTCTGCATGTTTAATTGAGTACGAAAAAATATTGTTTTAGCATTCTAGTTGATGAATGGAATTTTCCCATAGCCTTTAGCTCTATGTTTTTTTCCCATGGCATTCGATCCCTGCATGTCTTGATCATCCCGTGGTTTATTGATTGTGATGATTGCATTTTATTTTTTCCTTCATCCCTAGCTCATCAGTCCATGCCTGAGCAGTCGGCTAGGAGCCTGATCTACGGTCGTCACTTCAGCGTTAGTAGACCTATGGATCTCAACTCCCTTCTTTTCTATGCATGGATGATGAGCAAAGGATGTTCCTGTCAACTGTCCACCTCTGTTGTTTGTCCTTGGATGATTGAGGGTCCTTACATCTTATTGTGTTGAGTAAATCTTCCATTGTTATCGTCCTTATTTCCCTAATTATTATCTCTACGTTTTTTTTTATTTGGTGTGCTCATTGTTAGTTATTTTGCTTTGCATTTTTATAAAATGAAGGCGTTTTCATCTCTGGATTTAATGCTCTGGCGATTTGCCACTTTTAAGACCATAGCCATAGCTTGATTACCTGGTGAATTTGGTCATTTCATTGTCTGTATTTCATTTCATATTTCATTACGATTGACCCTTGTGGAGACTTCCCTTGTTGTTGGATAAGACTGTGTTTTTGCCCAAGTGTTACCTAGCGATTTTTGCCTTTTTCCAAGGCTGAGATTTTCCATTCTTGGGACCAAAATCATTGCTTTTCAACCTCTATGATTTACCCTGAAAACGATTGATTAATGATAACCTCTACCTTTATCAATTACTGCGCTTGATTGAATCATCCCTTCCTTGTCTGGGATTGACTTCATACCTACATTTTTGAACCACGATTTACCAGCCAATCCCTTCAGTGATGACATACTTGCATTTTAACTTTGAGACAGTGATTTTTTATGCTACGTTGGGATAGCAAAATAGTTGATTACCCTACGTTTTCTTGGTATAGCAAATGTAAATATATTAACAGTGATTTTGTCTTTAATGGGTGACAGAGAAATAATATATATGATGTGTGACGATCGATTGTAACCAGCAAACTCATGTTCATATTTTATATTACTTGAGTTGTAGAAGACAGTGTGGTTATGTGTTCTTGATAGCGTATTATATGAATGCATGACAGAGTAGTGAGAACAATGAGTTTTATATATCGTGGTCAGCAATATCTGATACATAGATATGATGCGCATTCCTGAGATAAGATGCATATTCCCGTGATATGTATATAGATGTGTATTCTAGTAATATATGTATACATATGATATATATCTGATGTGAAATCCAGTGATATCCCCAAAATTTGAAGAACAATGATCGATTGTTGCGTGGACTGTGTATTTGGTTGACAAAATTCTTGTTGGTGTGTTGGTAATGATGGGCGCATTTACTGTGAATTGGAGGTGTGGTCAGCCTATCCTCTGTGCATTGACCAACAATTTTACTGCGCCTTGGTAGGTGTTTCTCTTGTGTAATCGGTGGTGTGTAATGGCAACAAATTTATATTAATCCTGTCATGTGTTGTTAGACAGACAACGAATTTATCGGACAACGTTTTTACTATGTATATGTTGTGTTTTCACTAGTATATTGGTTGCATTTGTTTAGGAGGTAATGGTTGCATTTTTACAGGTGAAATGGCAACAAACTTATTTTTAAACAACAATTATTTAATTGATATTTAGCTAGTTTATATATGGAAGCGATTTATACATTCCATAACCCAACGATTTTATGTTGCATGCATTACATAGCCACTTCATTATTTTTCCTGGCTATCTCGTAGCTTTAAATGACAACGATACTATACATCACTTTTAATACTATATCATTATTGTTGTTTAAAACGTTATGACTATGTTATTAAGGTTATGTGATAACCTTGGTGTCTTAGGAGGTGTATGGAAACAATGGGATAATACATATCATTATTATAAATATCATTAAGGGAGAACACTTTAATTAGACAGCCATGTCTTTAATTGTATATCATCACTGATATTATCCCTAATAGCTCTTATTTGTATAGAGAGAGATTATACAAAGAATTAAATTTAGACAACAATGATATTTTGTAGATAACCATGTTGGGTCTAGTGCATTGCATGATGTGTGTAACTAGCGAATTTATTATGTAAGGACATCATTTTTATATCTAATGTGATACTGTAATACCAATATATAGATTATATAGATAAAAAAAATTAAATGTGTTCCCTAGATATCAATTTTGTTTTACTCTTCCAATTTAAAGGATAGCAGATTCAGATTTAAAGGACATGGTTATATTGTTTTAAGGACACATCCCATTTTTGTTTCAGTTCAACGAGAGCGAATTCCTCCTTAGGAAATTGAATATCTGATAACAGAATTGGAGAAGGGTTAACATGAAATAATTGATGTAATAATAACTATTTAATGCGTACAAAATGAGTTGTTGCGCAAGGAAGTTAATGTGTTGTTTGGATGATCTAGTCATTGGACTACCTTGAGTCTTGTTGGCTTGAATACCTGTATGTCACAACCTTAGGGTCATGTGACATCGTGATCGGTATGGACCAGTTGGAATCGCATGATGCGATACCCGACTATAAGAAGAAACGGTTGAGCTTGGTCATTGGTGAGAGAAAGAGATGCATGATTGTAGCTCGGAACTAGGGAGACTCGTTGAGGTTCATCTCTTCCTTGCAGTTATGGAAGAGAATGCCCAAGGGATGTAAGATTTATGCGATCCTTGCGTTAAACTAGAAAGGAATAACGGAAGGTCTAGAACACCTTCTTGGCTAAGAGAGTTTGCGAACGTCTTCTCGGAGGAGTTACCTGGGATGCTGCTAGAGAAGGATTTAGAGTTTACCATAGACCTGAAACAGGGGACTAAACTGATATCAAGAATGCCTTATCAGATGTTGACCCCGAAGTTACAAGAGTTGAGAATGCAACTGAAGGAGTTATTGGACCTAGGACTGATACGTCCAAGTGTGTCACCGTGGGGTACACTTGTTATTTTCATACAAAAGAAGGATGGGTCATGGAAGCTCTCCATTGACTACTATCAATTGAACAAAGCAACGATCAAGAATCAGTATATGTTGTCGAGGATTGATGATCTATTCAATCAAATGAAGGGTGCAATGGTTTTCTTAAAAATTGATTTGTGATCAGGGTATCACCAGTACATATCAAGGAGAATGACGTCCCTAAGACCACCTTTAAGATGAGTTTTGGACATTACGAGTTTACTATTTTACCGTTTGGACTGACAAACGCCCCGGGGGTATATGTGAGTTTTATGAACGAGGTGTTCCGCGAGTACTTGGACAAGTTCATCCAAGTATCCATTGACATTATTCTTATTTACTCTCAGACAATGGAGGAGCATGAAGAGAAATTGTGCTTAGTACTACAGTTTCTGCAAGAGCACAAATTGTTTGGGAAGTTGTCCAAATGCTCATTTTATCAATCGAAGATTCACTACTTAGGGCATGTCATCTCCGACGAAGGTATTGTTGTGGATCCAGAAAAGGTCGAGACTATTATGGAATGGCCTGCGCTGATGAATGTCATAGAAGTGTGTAGCTTCATTTGTTTAGTAGGATACTATCGACGATCCATCGAGGGATTTTCGAAGATAGAAAATCTGATCATGGAATTGCAGAAGAAGAAAAAGAAGTTTGTTTGGAACGAGAAATGCGCGGAAGCATTTCAGAGGCTCAAAGAGTTGTTGACAACAACACCGATACTAAAGGTACCTGACATGGACGTGTACTTCCCTGTATGCACTGACTACCTTGGACTACCTTGCATCTTGTTGACTTGTCGATTAGGTGCTAGGGTTGGTTGTCGTGGCTGAGACAGTTAATTCATTCTCTTAGCACTTTGATTTCATCCTGGGTTAGTGGTGCAGTTATGTTATGTGGCGCCATGGCTACTATCACGCCTATCACCTGGTGACAACATGATTCCTCACAAGGGGGTCATCGCGCGCCCTAATGGATAGAGGTGAATGATAACCTGGTCGCAGTCCTGTGCTTCCCGATGTGGGCTGGTGTTCGTCATAATCGATGTTGTCCTATAACTTGTAGGTGTCACCTTGCTTGGGTTGGGTGGGTTGTTGTTTCTCTCCGTCTTGGTTATCGCATATTTGTCTAGTCGCATGACGTGTTAGCGTGTGAGTCATTGTTTTTCATTAACTAGTCTTCGTGTGTTGTGTTCGTCGTCAAGTTGCGACGATTAAATGTTGTCATTGCTGCCTCCTCCCTTAAAAAAAAAAAAAAAATTGCACTTTCTACTTCACTTGTAGTCCTAACGATGGGGACGTTACATATGGTATCGGAGCCAGGTCCAACCCTGCGATTGTGGATCGCCAGGCTTTCCACTGCAGTAAACCCATGAGTGTTAACCCTTATGTTAGTAAAAATTTAACATGTCCCTATGGTGATCTCGATTAGGGGACGCCACAGAGGTTCACAACGTGGGGTCGGGGAAGGAGGCACGATGCCTCCATAAGTTCCCGTGCCCTCGAAGTCTAACCCAAAGGGGGGGGAACAAGCCCTGGAAATGGATTCGATTGTTGTAAGGGATGATGATGGTCTGACAAGGTCCTTCCAAATATTTCCAAAGGCCTTGATTCACCATTTTCACTGAGATGAGGCCAAGGTGCTTGTACCCCTGAGGGTCCATAGCGCGCCCCCGTCAATACCATTAGATTTCACCGTGAACTCGAGAAGGTCAAGTTTCTTGAGTTCTTTGGTGCCTCGGATGGTGCAACCACCGAGGCATGGTTGGAGAATATAGAGATGTGCCTTGCACTTCGCGACTATAACTCCAACAAGAAGTTTTGCATGGAAGTATTCCAACTAAAGGGGAGCGCACTTCTTTGGTGGAAGATTCTCCTGCCACACTTGAACATGGTCTTCGAAGATGCGTCATGGGAACTGTTTGAGGAATAGTTCCGAGAGTGGTACCTATCAAAGGAGTTCATTGAGCATTAGCTCAATGAGTTCAACGCCTTGTGACAGGGTGGTCGTACAGTGCCCAAGTATGAGGATCGTTTTATGGAGCTACTTTGGTATGCTCCATGCTTGAATACCTGTATGTCACAACCTTAGGGTCATATGACATCGTGATCATTATGGACCGGTTGGAATC
Source organism: Picea sitchensis (assembly GCA_010110895.2). Taxonomy (NCBI): domain Eukaryota; kingdom Viridiplantae; phylum Streptophyta; class Pinopsida; order Pinales; family Pinaceae; genus Picea; species Picea sitchensis. The sequence continues at coordinate 35,934 of SNQJ01S0059377.1, forward strand.
GCATGATGCGATACCCGACTATAAGAAGAAACGATTGAGCTTGGTCATTGGTGAGAGAAAGAGATGCATGATTATAGATCGGAACTAGGGAGACTCATTGAGGTTCATCTCTTCCTTGCAGCTATGGAAGAGCATGCCCAAGGGATGTAAGATTTATGCGGTCCTTGTGTTAAACTAGAAATGAATAACGAAAGGTCTAGAACACCTTCTTGGCTAAGAGAGTTTGCGAACGTCTTCTCGGAGGAGTTACCTGGGATGCTGCTAGAGAAGGATTTAGAGTTTACCATAGACCTAAAACCGGGGACTAAACTGATATCAAGAACGCCTTATCAGATGTTGACCCCGAAGTTACAGGAGTTGAGAATGCAACTGAAGGAGTTATTGGACCTAGGACTGATACGTCCAAGTGTGTCACCGTGGGGTACACTTGTTATTTTCATACGAAAGAAGGATGGGTCATTGAAGCTCTCCATTGACTACTATCAATTGAACAAAGCAACGATCAAGAATCAGTATATGTTGTCGAGGATTGATGATCTGTTCAATCAAATGAAGGGTGCAATGGTTTTCTCAAAAATTGATTTGTGATCAGGGTATCACCAGTACATATCAAGGAGAATGACATTCCTAAGACCACCTTTAAGATGAGTTTTGGAGATTACGAGTTTACTATTTTACCGTTTGGACTGACAAATGCCCCAGGGGTATATATGAGTTTTATGAACGGGGTGTTCCGCGAGTACTTTGACAAGTTCACCCAAGTATCCATTGACATTAATCTTATTTACTCTCAGACAATGGAGGAGCATGAAGAGAAATTGTGCTTAGTACTACAGTTTCTGCAAGAGCACAAATTGTTTGGGAAGTTGTCCAAATGCTCATTTTATCAATCGAAGATTCACTACTTAGGGCATGTCATCTCCGACAAAGGTATTGTCGTGGATCCAGAAAAGGTCAAGGCTATTATGGAATGGCCTGCGCCGATGAATGTCATAGAAGTGTGTAGCTTCATGTGTTTAGTAGGATACTATCGACGGTCCATCGAGGGTTTTTCGAACATAGAAAATCTGATCATGGAATTGCAGAAGAAGAAAAAGAAGTTTGTTTGGAACGAGAAATGCGTGGAAGAATTTCATAGGCTCAAAGAGCTGTTGACAACAACACCGATACTAAAGGTACCTGACATGGACGTGTACTTCTTGGTATGCACTGACTACCTTGGACTACTTTGCATCTTGTTGACTTGTCGATTGGGTGCTAGGGTTGGTTGTCATGGCTGAGACAGTTAATTTAGTCTCTTAGCACTTTAATTTCATCCTGGGTTAATGGTCCAGTTATGTTATGTGGCGCCATGGCTACTATCACGCCTATCGCTTGGTGACAACATGATTCTCAACAAGGGGGTCATCGCGTGCCCTAACGGATAGAGGTGAATGATAACCTGGTCGGAGTCATGTGCTTCCCGATGTGGGCTGGTGTTCGTCATAATCGATGTTTTCCTATATCTTGTAGGTGTCAGCTTGCTTGGGTTGGGTGGGTTGTTGTTTCTCTCTGTCTTGATTATCGCATATTCGTCTAGTCGCATGACGTGTTAGCGTCTGAGTCATTGTTTTTCATTAACTAGTCTTCGTGTGTTGTGTTCGTCGTCAAGTTGCGACGATTAACTGTTGTCATTGTTGCCTCCTCCCTTAAAAAAAAAAATGCACTTTCTACTTCACTTGTAGTCCTAACGATGGGGACATTACATATGGTATCGGAGCCAGGTCTAACCCTGCGATTGTGGATCACCAGGCTTTCCACTGCAGTAAACCCATGAGTGTTAACCCTTATGTTAGTAAAAATTTAACATGTCCCTATGGTGATCTCGATTAGGGGACTCCGCAGAGGTTCACAACGTTCGGTCGGGGAAGGACGCACGACGCCTCCAAAAGTTCCCGTGCCCACTAAGTCTAACCCAAACGGGGGGGAACAAGCCCTGGAAATGGATTCGATTGTTGTAAGGGATGATGATGGTCTGACAAGGTCCTTCCAGAGATTTCCAAAGGCCTTGATTCACCATTTTCACTGAGATGAGTCCAAGGCGCCTGTACCCCTGAGGGTCCATAGCGCGCCCCCGTCAATACCATTATATTTCACCGCGAACTCGAGAAGGTCAAGTTTCCTAATTTCTTTGGTGCCCCGGACGGTGCAGCCACCGAGGCATGGTTGGAGAATATAGAGATGTGCCTTGTACTTCGCGACTATACCTCCAACAAGAAGTTTTGCATGGAAGTATTCCAACTGAAGGGGAGTGCACTTCTTTGGTGGAAGATTTTCCTGCCACACTTGAACATAGTGTTCGAAGATGCGTCATGGGAATTGTTTGAGGAATAGTTCTGAGAGTGGTGCCTATCAAAGGAGTTCATTGAGCATTAGCTCAATGAGTTCAACGCCTTGCGACAGGGTGGTCGTACGGTGCCCAAGTATGAGGCTCGTTTTATGGAGCTAATTTGGTATGCTCCACGCTTGAATACCTGTATGTCACAACCTTAGGGTCATATGACATCGTGATCGTTATGGACCGGTTGGAATCGCATGATGTGATACCCGACTATAAGAAGAAACGGTTGAGCTTGGTCATTGGTGAGAGAAAGAGATGCATGATTGTAGGTTGGAACCAAGGAGACTCGTTGAGGTTCATCTCTTCCTTGCAGCTATGGAAGAGCATGCCCAAGGGATGTAAGATTTATGCAATCCTTGCGTTAAACTAGAAGGGAATAACAGAAGGTCTAGAACACCTTCTTGGCTAAGAATGTTTGCAAACGTATTCTCAGAGGAGTTACCTGGGATGCTGCTAGAGAAGGATTTAGAGTTTACAATAGACTTGAAACTGGGGACTAAACTGATAGCAAGAACGCCTTATCGGATGTTGACCCCGAAGTTACAGGAGTTGAGAATGCAACTGAAGGAGTTGTTGGACCTAGGACTGATAGGTCAAAGTGTGTCACCGTGGGGTGCACTTGTTATTTTCATATGAAAGAAGGATGGGTCATGGAAGCTCTCCATTGACTACTGTCAATTGAACAAAGCAACGATCAAGAATCAGTATATGTTGTCAAGGATTGATGATCTGTTCAATCAAATGAAGGGTGCAATGGTTTTCTCAAAAATGGATTTGTGATCAGGGTATCACTAGTACATATCAAGGAGAATGATGTCCCTAAGACCACCTTTAAGATGAGTTTTTTACATTACGAGTTTACTATTTTACCGTTTGGACTGACAAATGCCCCAGGGGTATATATGTGTTTTATGAACAGGGTGTTCCGCGAGTACTTGGACAAGTTCATCCAAGTATCCATTGACATTATGCTTATTTACTCTCGGACAACAGAGGAGCATGAAGAGAAATTGTGCTTAGTACTACAGTTTCTGCAAGAGCACAAATTGTTTGGGAAGTTGTCTAAATGCTCATTTTATCAATCGAAGATTCACTACTTAGGGCATGTCATCTTCGACGAAGGTATTTTCATGGATCTAGCAAAGGTCGACGCTATTATGGAATGGCCTACATCGATGAATGTCATAGAAGTGTGTAGCTTCATGTGTTTAGTAGGATACTATCGACGGTCCATCGAGGGATTTTCGAAGATAGCAAATCTGATCATGGAATTGCAGAAGAAGAAAAAGAAGTTTGTTTGGAACGAGAAATGCGCGGAAGCATTTCAGAGGCTCAAAGAGTTGTTGACAACAACACCAATACTAAAGGTACCTGGCATGGACGTGGACTTCTTGGTATGCACTGATGCATCCAAGAAATGCTTAGGTGAAGTCTTGATGCAAGACGGTCGAGTGATCACTTACATCTCGAGGAAACTGAGAAGGCATGAGGAGAACTATGCGACACACGATTTTGAGTTGTTAGCCATTGTATATGCCTTGAAGGTTTGGAGACACTACCATGTAGGATGAAAATTTGAACTAAAGACAGACCACTATGGACTACAACACTTCTTTACGCAAAGCGACCTGAACGCGTGACAACGACGTTGGTCAGAACTGCTTAGCGAGTACGATTTCGAGATTTCTTACAAAAAAGGAATAGTGAATCGAGTGGTATATGCATTGAGTTGGAGACCACACATATTTTTGGTTTTGCCTCTTCAGATGAATCTACGTGAAAATATTTTAAATTTACAGCGCGATGATGACTAGTACAAAGAGGTCAAGGATTTTATCAGACAAAACACAATGATGGTACCAAGATTTGAAGCATTTACGTTGGAAAATGATGGACTACTGATATTTAAAAATCAATTTATGTACCACCGAACGACGAGTGGAGGAGTTTTATCCTAAAAGAGGCTCACAGGGCAGTGTACATGGCTCACATGGGAGTCACAAAGATGAGGGCATACCTTAAACCCTTATTCTTCTGGAAAGGAATGAAGGTAGACATAGTCAACTATGTGGCCAAATTTCTAGAATGTCATTAGGTAAGGGCCAAACATGGACATCCAACAGGATTACTACAACCACACACTATTTTGGAATCAAAATGGGAGGTTATTTCGATGGATTTTATTGTTGGATTGCCACTGACGACAAGGAGACACGAATTGATTTTCGTAGTAGTTGACACTATGAAGAAGAGTGCTCATCTTATTCATGTGCGTATGACATATCAGGCGCTTGACATAGCTAGAGTTTGCAACAATGAGATTGTGAGGTTGCATGGCATACCTAAGAGGATTATATCTGATCAGGGATCGGTGTTTAATGGATGATTTTGACTAGTTTCCAAGAGGCTTGGGGAACCCAACTTAATTTTAGTACTCCATATCACTCGGAGACTGACGGGCAGACCGAATGAACGAACCAGACCTTGGAGGACATGTTGTGCATGTAAGTGATGGACCAAGAAAAGCGTTGGGAAGAATTCTGGCCACTGGTAGAATTCGCTTATAACAACAGTTACCAAGGCACCATTAAGATGGCGCCTTTCGAGTTTCTTTATGGGAAACTGTGTTGAACACCTTTGAGTTGGGATCGTCTTGAGAATAGGGTCTTGGTGGGACTGGAAGTGATCCAATAATTGGAATATTAAATGAAAACTATAAGACAAAGGATCAAGGAAGCACAAGATCAACAAAAGAGTTATGTCGATGTGCATCGTGTTGATCATAGTTACGATGTGATGATCGAGTATTTTTGCGGCAAAAACCACATATGAGTTCGATCAATTTTGGACTATCTCCTAGGTTTGTGGGATCCTACAAGACTATGGAAAAGAGATTCTTATGGCCTAATGGCTAGCCTTGCCTGATTCTTGAGGCGTATGCACGATGCCTTTCACATCTCTATTTGAGACATTATTATTACTGATCCTACACATGTTTGACTTGAGCAGCTTGTGGGTATCGGTTGAGGGGGCTGAGCTGATCCGCATCCTAGATCATCGCATTCGACAACTACGGCTTCGAACAATAGCTCAGGTCAAGGTCCAGTGGGACAACTATAGTCCACACTCGGTGACCTCGGAGGACGCATATGACATGCACCAACAATTTCCATTTTTGTTTGATAGATAGACTTATGATACTGTGATACACATTATTTCGGCACTTATATACTGTGAAACTTCGATACAAAGTTTAGAACAAGAGGGGGTGTATGTAACATCCAACTCTTGCGCGCACTGATCAAACTTATTCTTGAGTACACTTGCTCTCAAGTGATCCAGATTATTATACTTTTGGGCATTTGATTATGATTATGAGGTGTTATGAATTGATGACATGTTTCTTTACTGCATTGACATAGACAGGTGCTATTAACTCAGTTTTCCTGAGTGTGTAGGATGTTGGACCTCAAGGATGCAAAGGAATCGATGAAACCCCTTGGACTCTGGATCGAGTCAGGGAGTGGTCTTTTGGGGGTTTGATTGTTCTATATATGACCTTTGTGCATCTGATTAGATGATATGATTATGGATACTATATCTAACATGATTCGTTGATGATGTACGCTAACGATAAAATTGTCAACCAGACTCACATGTGGAGTAGAGGGGTCACACACGACTACCAGAGACATTCAGGGAGAGGTGTGGACATTAGCCCTGCCACAGCCTACTAGCACTCCCGCCATGGCTCGAACTATAGGTTAATGACTACCTAGTTCGAGAAGTCCCGCGATGCCGTGAGGGAAAATTGCAACAGTCACTCATGATGATTCTAAGGGGCACACAATAAGGTAGGGGCCTTATTCCTTAGAGGCCCTTAGTCTCCCACAAGATCACCTGGCGGAGTATTGACTCCAGGGGTTTTTTATGTCTACCAAGTCAGTCAAGAGGAGAGTGGCACCCTTGGATCACGTGGTGTGTCCTGAATGTCACGTTGCGCAAGACAAATGGAAAGAGATGAGTGGCACCCTTGGAGCACGTAGTGCGTCCTGAAGGGCACGTCGCGCAAAAGAAATAGAAAGAGGCGAGTGGCACCCCTAGAGAACCTAGTGTGTCCTGAAGGGCACGTCGCCTTGTTATTTAATAATTGGATAAACCTAGATGGCTTTAGGACAAATAATGTGTTAAGGAAGATTTTAAACTTTTCCCCTAATAAAATGTCGCCCAGCCTAGGAAAATAAAATCTAGGTCTAAATTATACTTGTGAT